>JARHVA010000292.1:2207500-2497500 GCA_037957365.1 Torreya grandis | reverse complement strand
AACTAGAGTTGAAGGAAATAAATCTAGTTGTATTGAGGGCCTCTATGCTTCAAAAACACCCATGGCTATGCCCTCACCCTCGGTGTTTGCAATCAACTTCTTATTAGATACATGGGAACCTAATAGAGTATTGACTCTATTTCACCAAATACAACCAATGGGTATCCAACCTAGTCAATTCACCTTTGCCACCATAGTCCAAACCTATGTCAAAACAAAATAAATTAATAAGGTATTGACACCCAAAAAAATTGGGAATTTGTCACCTCCAAAAATGTGATCCCGCATAGACCAAAAGTATGCTATTTTTTATCAAAGATTTAATTGGTAAAACAAGCCCCTACCATGTTCCAATCTGACTTATATGCATCCCATTATCAATCTATTCTCGTGACCCTTATTATGCCCAATACCTAGGATTTATTTGTAGCACCCTATGGAAAGTCTCTATCCTTCTAAAACCATGAATCCATGTTGTCCCAAGCCTTAGCCAAGCTATAGAGAAACACAGTAAAATCCATTGTGTAATACCCTAAGTAGTCCCTCTGATATCCATACCTTTAATGATGAGCCCTTTTTTCAAGTTTCTTTTAGCAAGGGTTTTCATAATAATTATAAAATTATGAATTTATAAAAAATTAAAAGAAGAGATGCTAAAGATGATATTATGATTGATCTCAAAACAACCCCTCTTGTAGTAGTGAGCTAACCCATGGGGGCTTCAAATATTCATTATTACTACACAACAAATCTTTACTTTTACGAGGATGGGCTCATACATCCTTCGAGCTACAGTGTGTTCCAATTACATTGTGTAATGTGATATTTACCCCAATATTTATTGTTTAGTTACTTCTATACTCAATAAAAAAAACTATTTTTTAATTACTTTCTATACCTAATAAAAATATTATTTTTTAATATTACACTAATTTATGATTTTTTTTTAAAATCATATTCAAACCATGTATCTAGTCACATACATATTATTTATGAGGATGAGCTCATTTAAACAAATTTCAAATACACTTTGTTGTTACTTAAATATTTATTTTTTAGTTACTTTTTATACCTAATAAAATAAATTAATTTTTAATATGACAATATTCTATAAAATTATTTTAAATCTTATTCAAATCACGTGTCTAATCATATAAATTGAAATGGATGGCATTAAAAAAATCACTTTAAGAAATGGAGTACATTAACCATCTATTCAAACATGTAATGTAGAAAATATTATTTTTTTAAATACTTTCCATATCTAATAAAAATATATATGACAATATTCTATTCAAACCACGTGTATGGACGATGACAATATTTTATTCAAACCATGTGTATGGACGACACAAAAAAAAAACAAATCGCTAAAATGGAAGTTAGCTCTAAGTAGTAATATATAACTAGAACTAGTTAATCCCATAACGGTCAATTTATTCTCCCTCATTATTTGACTATGCAAGTGGGATCCCCTGGTGTAGTTGATTAAATGTGATGTGACTGGTAACAAACTAAGTGCAAATTAAAATCTATTTTAAATATCATTTTGTTGCCTATAAATATATGTGTTGTGTTGAGGAGATAATAACAAAAAACTAGGTTTTGGTTTTGTTCCTTTGATTCGTCGACCATGAACAGCGCAATAGCTAACAATCACCACATCAACCTATTCAAAAGTGAGGAGGAAGAATTGGCTGGACAAGTGGAGGCATGGAAGTACACATTTGCATTTGTCGACTGTTTGATTGTAAAGTCCACTATTTTGTTGGGAATCTGTGACATGATCACCTGCCATGCCCCCAATACAACACTTTCTCTCTCGCAAATCACCGTGAAGCTTCCCAGTAAAGAGGATGACATCAATTGCCTATTCAAAATTTTACGCTTCCTAGTGGTGAAGAAGTTTTTCAGGGCCAAAATTGTGACCATTGATGGGGGGCTCATTGAAATGAGATATGGACTGACACTGGCTTCCAAGTGGCTAGTGAAGAGAGACGGGATATCCATGGTACCCACGCTGTTGATGCAGAATGACTGCATAAGCATGACATCGTGACACCATTTTAATGACTGCATTCTCTAAGGGGGCATTGCCTTCAAGAATGTTAGAATAACCATTAGTTAATTTCTCCCTATTTGCATGCATGTGGTGGAGAAAACTAGGAATAGACAAAACCTCTTATTCCGTCTGCCTCATGCACGCAGTCTACATGTCTCCCCTGTTTCAGTCTTATCTTAGCTGGTTAAGTCACTATTTAGTTAGCATGCATTAGTTTATGTTTCAATTTGATTTGTTTTCAAAAAGATTAAAAAAATCAATTTTTTATTGTCATAGCAATTTGGGGTATGTGTCTATTTCTATTTTTTGTAATTTTCTTTTGCTCTATTTCTTTCAAACTAGTATTAGAGCCACGACACATGGAGTCTGTGAAGAAGCATCAAAGTCCAGTGGTGTAGCTAAATGTGGATGTAGGGGAAGGAGAAGTCATTTCAATTTGAGTAAGTCTCTGGAGAACAAGTACAATCTACAAAAGAAACAAGTGCTTGTTTGATGCATCAGTCATGCAGCAAATTCAAAGTTGCCGATCAAAGTTTGTATTCATTAAATATTTGAATAGCTTGATGATCAAATACTAGAGCTGCTTGCAAGGTGAAAGCGACGAAGTCCTGGGTAGCAGCCAGCTTACCAAAAAAAAAGAAGCCTACGTAGCAGTTTGACATAGGCATAATGACTTAGGAGAAAACACAGCTGGGAGTGCAATGCATCAAGTCCTGAAAGATCCAAGGTCAACGACAGTTGGCAATTTGCGAGCGTGGAGAAGAGCAACCAAGGGGTCATAAAAGATAAGGTAGTCACTGTGGGAGAAGAGAAGATAGTCAAATAACAAACTTTAGTGCAACCAATGAGTAGTTTCGTTGCCTATTAGAAGCAATCTTAGTTGTCGTAGTTGCCTAAGGAGATGCCTGCCTATAAATAAGACAAGGAGAAACAAAAGGAGTGCACAAGAGCCATTTTTTCTTACAATGCTTTAGCACATCAAACTGTAATCAGTGTTCTACATAAAAGTAGCAGTCCGTTGGCAGTCAAGAGAGAGACATGACAACAAAAAATAGCATTTCTCAGCTCCATATTCCCATTTTCAATGGTAAGAATTATGATTTTTGAGAAATTAAAATGAGAACATTGTTTTGCTCATAAGATGTTTGGAATTCGGTAGAAAATGGCTTTGTAGAACCACAGGATGAGGTTGCCCATGAGGCATTAACTCGAGCACAAAAGGAAGAACTTAAAAAAATAAGAAAAAAGATGCAAGAGATCTATTCCTAATCCAACAGGCAATGGATGAATCTATTTTTTCTACAGTTACAGTAGCAACGAGATCCAAGTCGGCATAGAAAATCTTAGAGACCACCTATAAAGGTAATACAAAGGTGAAAATAGCTAAATTGCAATCTCTTAGGAAAAATATTGAAAATTTGCAAATGAATGATTCAAAGTCTATAGACCAGTTTATGGGTCAACTATTGAATATTGTGAATCGAATTAGATCTAATGGAGAAACAATAACATATCAGAAGATCATAGAAAAAATACTCAGGTGTTTACCTAGCAAATTTGATGCAATAGTTGTAGCTATTGAGGAAACCAAGGATTTGAAATAGTTATGAGTAGATAAATTAATGGGATCTTTGTTAACACATGAATCCATAATGAATATGAATAACAATACTTATTTTGAAAATGCTTTCAAGTCTCAGGTATCATTTCACAGATGAAGAGGAAGAGGAAGGTCAAACTTCAAAGGAAGAGGCAGAGGCAGAAATGGAAGGAACAATCTAGATCAAGGTGAAAACAATAATCAAAACTACAACAATAGAGGATGTGGCAACAATCACTTCCAGCAAAATTCATAGAGGTTTGATAAATCTAACATTCAATGTTATTATTGTAAAAAATATGGGCATTATGTAAGTGAATGCAGAAAGAAACAAGGAGATGTGGACAAGTAGAATGCTAATTACACAAATGAATCTAGTTCTAATTTTAGAAGCTTATTTCTCACTTGTCATGTTGCTCAAGAAAATGCTAAAGATATTTGGTTTTTAGATAGTGGATGCATTAATTATATGTCAGGGAATAAATAATTCTTTGCTAGTCTTGATGATTCTATAAAATCTAAAGTGAAATTAGGAAATGATAACAAAATTGATGTAATAGGTAAAAGAGTAATAAATGTTTTGGCAAAAAATGGTGAAAGAAGATTTATTCCTGATGTTTATTTTTTACCTGGACTAAAGCATAATTTTATGAGTGTTGGACAGTTAGTATAAAAAGGTTACAGAGTATCTTTTATGGATAATGTTTGCACAATACTAGACAAATTTCCAAATGATAGGTTGATAGAAAAAGTGGAAATGACCAAGAATTGGATGTTCCCTCTTCTAATTTAGTGCATCCAAGGAGAAGAGGAAGCCCACTTCAAAACCATGCATCTAGACCAATCATGGCTATGGCATTTAAGGTATGGACATTTACATTTTAGAGGTTTGAATTTGTTACAAAAGAAAAATATGGTGAAGGGATTACCACCAATAGAACAGAGAGGAAGTTCATGTGAAAGTTGCATTCTGGAAAAACAACATAGAGAGAGCTTTCTAGTAGGAGCCTCATATAGAGCAAAGGTAATATTGGAGCTAGTCCATAGTGATTTATGTGGACCAATGTAAATTCTATCATTTGGAGGTAGTTTTTATTTTCTAACCTTCATTGATGAGTTTAGCAGAAAGACTTGGATATATTTTCTCAAAAATAAGTCTAAAGCCTTTGGAAAATTTAAAGAATTTTAGGCTATGGTTGAAAAGCAGAGTGGCCTTTACATTAAGATACTTATATCAGATAGACGAGGTGAATATATGTCTAATGAATTTCAATATTTTTGCAAATATCATGACATTAAAATCCAACTGACTACAAGGTACACACCACAGTAGATTGGTGTAGCAGAAAGGAAGAATAGAATAATCATGGAGATGGCTAGAAGCATGTTGAAGGCCAAACATTTGTCAAATGAATATTGGGTAGAAGAAGTAGCATGTGCAGTATATATTCTGAATAGAATCCCGACAAAAAGTGTTAGAGATTGAATTCCACAAGAAGCTTGGAGTGGTAAGAAGCATAGTGTACATCATTTCATAATTTTTGGTTGTATTGCATATTCTCTTATACCATCTAAATTGAGAAGAAAACTTGATGATAGAGGAGAGAAATGCAATTTTATTGGCTATAGTGAAGAATCTAAGGCTTATAAGTTGTATAACCCCATTTCAAAGAAAGTGATTATTAGTAGAGATGTGGAATTTAAAGAAGAAGAAGCATGGGATGGTAGCATTGATAAAACCATCACAATTGGAGCACCAATTCTCTAAAATGAAGAAGAATCTAAGTAACAAAATTTGCAAGGTGATCAATCCTCTCCACAAGCAAGAATAAGCACTCCAATAAGAACACCTAAGAGCTTAGCACAAGGTGAATCATCTGGTCATTCATGTCATCCTACTCCCAATTCACAAGTAAGTGATGAATCAGATCCAACTCTTGCCACTTTAAGATCAAAATTTAAAGGTAAGAGAATGAGAAACTTGAATGAGATTTATAAACAAGAAGAGAAGTTAGATTTATGTTCAATTTTTTCTCTTTTCTCTCATGATCCTATGTATTATGAAGAAGCAGTTAATTAGAAACATTGAATAAAAGCAATGGATGCAAAGATGAATACCATTGAGAGAAACCAACCATGGGATCTAATTAATCTACCTAAAGGTAAGGATTGCATAGGAGTCAAATGGATTTATAAGACCAAATTTGATGTAGAAAGAAAGGTTGAAAAGCACAAGGCAAGGTTAGTAGCAAAAGGTTTTGCACAAGAACATGGAATTGATTATAATGAAACATTTGCTCCTATTGCTAGACTTGATACTATTAGAATGGTTTTAGCAATAGTTGCACAAAATAATTGAAAAGTATATCAAATGGATGTCAAATCAGCTTTCTTAAATGGTTTCCTAGATGAAGAAGTGTATGTGAAACAACCACCAGGGTATGAAGTGCATGGACATGAGGAAAAAGTCTACAAATTGAAGAAGGCCCTCTATGGTCTCAAGCAAGCACCAAGAGCATGGTATAGCATGATTGATTCATACATGACAAATAATGGATTCAACAGAAGCACTAGTGAGCCTACATTGTACACAAAAATCAACAAAGGTCAGATTTTGATTGTGTTTGTATGTTGATGATTTGATCTTCACTGAAAATTTATCTGTAGACACATTTAAATCAGCAATGAAGAAAGAATTTGAAATGACAGATTTGGAATTAATGAAGTACTTTGTGGGCATAGAAGTTGTACAATTAGATAAGGGAATTTTTATTTGTCAAACTAAATATGCAAAGGATGTGTTAAGGAGGTTTAAGATGTTGAATTGTAAATCAGCACCTACACCAGTTGCTATAGGGACCAAAATTAGCAAAGAAGACACAGGGTCTAATGTTGATTCTACAACATTCAAAAGACTAATTGGTAGTTTGATGTATATTACAGCTACAAGCCTAGATATCATGTATGGGGTCAGTTTAATCTCTAGATTCATGGAGTCACCAAAAGACTCACATTGACAAGTTGGAAAGAGGATATTGAGATATGTGGCAGGCACAACAGAATATGGAATTTTATATTCCACAACTAATGATTTTAGTTTGATTGGTTATACTAATAGTGATTTTGCAGGTAGCATTGATGACAAGAGTACTTCTGGACAGACTTTTTTTTTGAAATAGGTGTGGTCACATGGGCATCTAAAAAGCAACCTATAGTGACACTTTCATCAACTGAAACAAAGTATGTAGTAGCCACATTAGCAGCATGTCAAGCAACTTCGATGAGGAGAGTATTGACAGATTTATTACAAGTACAAAAGGAGTCAACACCAATCTTATTATCAAAAAATCATGTTTTTCACAATAGGAGCAAGCACATTGATACAAGATTCTATTTTATCAGAGAGTTAGTGAACAATGGAGAAATCCATTTGGAGTTCTGCAAATCTGAAGACCAATTGGCAGATATATTCACAAAGGCATTAGTAAGGAGACTTTTGATTATCTAAGACAAAATTTAAGCATTGTAAATGTTGAAGTTCTTAGTGGTAGAAATTAAGGGGGAGTGTTAGAATAACCATTAGTTAATTTCTCCTTGTTTGCATGCATGCGGTAGAGAAAACTAGGAATACACAAAACTTCTTGTTCCGTCTTCCTTATGCACACAGTTTGCGTGTCTCCCCTGTTTCAGTCTTAGCTTCGCTGGTTAAGTCACTGCTCAGTTAGCATGCATTAGTTTATCTTTCAATTTGATTTGTTTTCAAATTATATTTATGTAATGCTTGTTCGCAAATTTTTTAAGCAAGTAGAAAATATAATATTAAAAAAATCTATTTTTGATTGCCGTAGCAATCTGGGGTATGTGTCTATTTCTATTTTCTGCAATTTTCTTTTGCTCTATTTCTCCAAGGGGGCATTGCCTTGGAGAAAGCCAACGGCAAGCACATTTGGGATTACGCTTCTGTGCACCCTGAGTACAACGACATGTACAACAAAGCCATGGCTTGCAACGCTGCCATCGTCATGAAGGCCGTCTTGTCTAAATATAAGGGTTTCCAAGGCTTGACTTCCCTGGTGGACATCGGAGGTGGCACCGGAACGGCCATTGCGGAGATTGTGAAGGCCTATCCTGCCATCAAAGGCTTCAATTACGATCTCCCCCATGTCGTAGCTACGGCTCCCGATTTACCAGGCATGATAATGATAATAATAATTTTAAGGATTACTATATTGATTTTAAAAGTGCTTCAACACTGAATTTCCTGCTATTCATTTTGATTTGATTTTTAATGTTGAACTTGTATGCAACATAATGAAGGGGTGGAGCATATTGGCGGAGACATGTTCAAAAGCGTGCCCTCTGCACACGCCGTATTCACAAAGGTACGTACGCACATCGAATTTGATGCTTGATTTTGTTTTTGTAATGCCAGATGATTTTCTGAATGGCTTTTTTTCCAAATTTCACAGTGGATAATGCATGACTGGGCGGAGGAAAAATGCATTCAAATTCTAAAGAATTTGAGAAAGGCAATTGGAGAGAGAGGGAAGGTGATCATAGTGGATGTGGTTTTGGATGCAGGAGAGAAGGCGATGCTGGATCCTAGTCTGGGTGTTTTGTCTGATCTGGTAGTGCTTGCGCACACCTCTGGTGGGAAAGAGAGGATGCAGGAGGAGTGGAAGAAAGTTTTAATGGAAGCAGGATTTCCTCGTTTCAATGTCATTGCCATACCAGCAATGCAGTCTATTATCGAGGCTTTTCCTTATTAGTTGTCCCTATCTATGTATTAGAGTGTGATGCGGCTTTTAGTACCTACTGTTCAAAGGAATAATAATATAAAACATAATATAGTGCGTCTGTTTGTGTATCGTTATATTAGAAAGTTTGAAAATATAATTTTACAATAAGATATTGTTATCTTAGAAAGTTAATAATGTAGATGAAAGATGAAAGATACAAGTTGTATTAGTATTGGTCATTATATTTCTACAATATTTTATTTATTTGTTTTTGTATTTTAAATGAGGAAATATAAAATATATATGTATAGAGCTGTATTTCCATGTCTATAGTTGATAAAGGATTACGATTTTTCAAGTCATCATATATTCATAACACTTATAATATTTTAATAATGTATATTTCATAAATTATTATTGTGTAAAGTGATTGAGCTTAAGCAATTTTAGGAAGAAATTTTGACTTACGTGTAGAAATCTTGATTAAAATAGAAAAATAAGGCGAGAATATTAAAGAGTCGATATCTTAGGTCAATGATTGAACTTGAAAATGTAAATCCTCACCAAAACACCAAACATGATGATGAATGAATAACATGAGCCCACTAAATCAAAAATAATATAACATTGGACTGTGCCCTTTTTTAGCATGATCGGGGTGCCATTGACAAAAGAGAATTCCTTGTATACCAGATTTATTGACTAGCAGTTGCCAAAAAGATGGAAGTTACACCAAAAGGGGGTAATTTTACGTTTTGATAAAGTGGGGTTTTGTAAAGCAAAAGATTTTAAACCAAAAATTGTACCCTAATTAAAATCAATGACTGTTAACCATGTCTCACCTTTTATGCATGAAAATTTAAGCGATAATAATTTTATATTTATAATGGACATGATGGTAGAAAATGAGGTTGTGTGTGGAGGAGACGTTTTGTTTCACAATAAACTTTAGCAAAGACAAAGTGGTGGGGAAGGGAAAGTCCATACAAATAAAGAAGGTGGTTAAATAGTTAAACGTATGTTGAGCAATGATGATGAGGGGAAATGAGGTGATGGACTCAAAGAACCCTATAAAAATACTTGTGTAAAATCCAGTGATATGTCAATATGTCAATGTGATCTATAGCTTCCTCTGAACTATTATAAATAGCCAATACATTGTTGAAAAAGGGGCCATCTCAATGAAATCAAATGTCAAATATCCAATGGCTTCTCTAAAGACGTACATAAGGCATTATCTATCATTCTAAAAGAAAATTATTTAAACTAAAATCTAATAATATTAAATAATATTTACACAAATATATTAAAAGATAAAATATTATTATAATATTTGAATTATGTACTTTGATAATTAAGATAAAAATAAGAAAATTAAAATAAGATAGATAACAATGGAAGGAAGGTAAAACATTCTTTTTGAAATATAATAATGTTAAAGAAGTTTGGTAGTTACCTACATAATAAAATACACCTGTCACAATCATCAGATTTGCATGTCTTATATATTTGTTTATTTACTTTTCATTCTATGATATTTTAATTTTAGAGATTTTAAAAGAAAGAAAATATCATTAATAATAAACCTAGAAATTTGAAAAATATAATCTAAACCACCTTTCACCAAGCCATCAATGATATAAGATTATGATTTCCCTTATAATGGCAGCATATTGTTAGCATAAATTAATCAAATACAATTGTTTTAAATATATAGATGCACTCTCATAATCAAATGCCCACCTCTTTTAATTATGGGAAGTGACCAAACTGGTTTCATTCAGCATAGATATATTCTGGATAATGTTATTATTGTCTAGGAAGGTATGGAATGGGATAGAATATCTAACCAAAAGGCATTGTTCCTCAAGATTCATTTTGAGAAAGCCTATGATCAAATTGAATGACATTTTATCATAGTTATGCTTCAGGATCTAGGATTTGATACCAAATTTGTTCACATCATCAATACTATCAATGGCTCCCCATCTTAACACTTTGAGATTTAGGATCCATCAGACAAGGTTACCCTATTGCTCCTTCACTTTATGTTTTGGTCTCACTATTAGTCATGTGTACTTTTTGTCTTGTTGGTCTCACTCCAATGCCTCTTATGCAAACATTGAAAATAATCTTTGACACTTCATCTAGGCCAATTCTAAGGGGCCCCAAGGTTATCATACAATGTCTTGGGCTATTTGTGATCACCCTAAAGAAGCTATTGGGCTGGGACTCTTAGACATCAATCTTCATAGTCTCCCTCATGGGGTTACATGGATCATCATAAGCTTGGAAGGGAAATAAACTTTGAAAATCCTTTTGAGACACTACATCTCTCAAGGTTACCCACATGGTAGAAAAACTTGGCAAGGAATTGGCTTTCATAGTGTACTTATCTCACCGATGACACTGTAAGTAGGGGCACTTTTGTCATGAAAATTATTCAAAAGGCCTGGGAAAAGCTCAAACCCTACTTCATTTGGGTGGGGGATAGATTTAGTATCAATCTTTCACTAAACTCTGAGTCATTATGGTTGTCTCCCTAGTTGAAATTCAATAATGCCCCCTTTACCATGGTCCCCTAGATCAAAAGCTTGATGTTGTTTAAGAAAGGTATTCTCATGGTTGGTGATCTATTTTTGTATTACCTCTAGCAACTGGATTCATTGGCCTATGCTAAAATCTAATTTCCATATTAATAATGAAGATGCATAATTTATTTTTGAATTATTGAGTCCCATACCTGATGAATATTTGCACAAAATTAAAGTTTCCTCTCTTACATCATGGTGGAAGGATTGGTATTTTCCCACAACCAAACCATTGCATTGATACTCTCCTCAATTGGGTTACAATTTATTGGTGTCTCAGGATGTTGATACTTGATTTAATAGTTTTGGGAATATTGGAGTCTTATTCCTAATTTAGTTAGGGATCTGGAATATATAAACTAGTAAATAATATTGCAATAATTATAGTACTAATTTTTATGTCTTTTAAATCTTTTTTAAAATAGTAATGGATAAGGAGGAATGTAACGTAGCTTAAAACTAGATTGAGACAGTTGAGATAGAGGTTGAAACCAATTATGCAAGACTAGGAAAGTGTTATGAACATAGATTTGGTTTTCATTCAGTGAAAAGATAGAAGCATTGAAAACAAGACACTTTGGGGTATAGCTACCGCTACTGTCCAAAATAGTCATAAAGAACTAAATTTTTTGATTTTTATCATTTGTCCCCATGTGAGCTTGCTTATGAAATTTTGTGTCTTGAATGTCAATGAAGCTCCTCATAGAGCTGATTTAATCTAAAAATCCTAGACCTTCATTGTGCTTGATAGAACTTGAGAAATAAAGGGGTTTAGTGTGTGTAGGATGTACTAAACGTGTATCCACGCCCCTTATGTGGGAACTCTATTTACAAGCCAATACTCTGAAGATGAATCAATCTATATGTAGTTCTCTTACTTTATGTGCTTTATGCAATAGTGTAATGAGGATGCAATCATGTCAAATTGAGAATGATTGAGGTGGATAGGGACTGGTGTGAGGGTTTGAATATATTTTCAGCTATGTTGGGTGACTATATGCAGAGAATATGAAAATTTACCTTAGTGGTTTGTTTGTATTCTTGCTTGCTTTGTAACTTTTGACACCTCCCTTCTAAATGAACTTTGAATGGAATTTTATAGGGATATATTGGTCATGGATTAAATGTACTCACACTTGGCTGACATAATAAAAAATAGGAATTAGATCAAAATGATTATTTAGGCTCAAAATATGATTGGATAGGAGTGTCAAAAATGGGACACCCTAGGGTTTGGTGCTATACTCCCAGTCTTATTCTTCTATCCTATAGGCTCAAGACCTAGGGAGATAGAATGGGCTTACGAAATATAGCTTTGTTAAACTAGAATCAGGTTTTAAAAGAGTAAGAATTACCTGTTATGAAAAAAAATGTGTCTAAAAAGGTCATGAAAGCATGCAAGAGGGTCTTATAGATAGGGTGTTAGAATCCACACTCAAGATACCAATTTGAACATTTTATATGACTACATTGTCTATGTGATCATGCATGTGTTAATCAATGTTTAGACTATGTGTCCAATCCCTATGAGTAGGTGGCTCAAGAATACAAAGGCTAGCTAGACCTTTGGCTTCATCGTTACCCACTAAGTGAAGCTATGAATTGATACTAGTATGAATGCTCTAAAATCTAAAAATGTGGCATGGATAACCAAATGTGTATTGGAAACTAGGCCAATCTTGTCCACTCTAAAAGGCAGAGAATAGTCTTTTATGAAAGCCACTCTAAAACTAAGAACCAGGCTTATGTGGAAGCCATTGAAGAATGTATAGGTTAAGCTTGTATGAAAGCCACTCTTAAATGATGCCAAACACCTACAGACGGAATAAGATATGAAACTACTAAGAATGCCTGGGTAATGTACTGAACTTGGAAAGAAAATAAGTCAAATGTGATGTGCACATTGCCCCCAATAACTAGTGTCTATAACATGGCTTCTCTAAAGATGTACATAAGGCATTATCTATCATTCTAAGTGAAAATTATTTAAACTAAAATCTAATAATATTTACACAAATATATTAAAAGATAAAATATTATTGTAATATTTGAATTATGTACTTCAATAATTAAGATAAAAATAAGAAAATTAAAATAAGATAGATAACAATGGAAGGAAGGTAAAACATTCTTTTTGAAATATAATAATATTAAAGAAGTTTGGTAGTTAGCTACATAATAAAATACACCTATCACAATCATCACATTTGCATGTCTTATATATTTGTTTATTTACTTTTCATTCTATGATATTTTAATTTTAGAGATTTTAAAAGAAAGAAAATATCATTAATAATAAACCTAAAAATTTGAAATAAAAATCTAAACCACCTTTCACCAAGCCATCAATGATATAAGATTGTGATTTCCCTTATAATGGCAGCATATTATTAGCATAAATTAATCAAATACAATTGTTTTAAATATATAGATTCACTCTCATAATCAAATGCCCACCTCTTTTAATTATGGGAAGTGACCAAACTGGTTTCATTCAGCATAGATATATTCTGGATAATGTTATTATTGTCTAGGAAGGTATGGAATGGGATAGAATATCTAACCAAAAGGCATTGTTCCTCAAGATTCATTTTGAGAAAGCCTATGATCAAATTGAATGACCTTTTATCATAGTTATGCTTCAGGATCTAGGATTTGATACCAAATTTGTTCACATCATCAATACTATCAATGGCTCCCCATCTTAACACTTTGAGATTTAGGATCCATCAGACAAGGTTACCCTGTTGCTCCTTCACTTTATGTTTTGGTCTCACTATTAGTCATGTGTAATTTTTGTCTTGTTGGTCTCACTCCAATGCCTCTTATGCAAAGATTGAAAATAATCTTTGAGACTTCATCTAGGCCAATTCTAAGGGCCCCCAGGGTTTTCATACAATGTCTTCGGCTATCTGTGATCACCCTAAAGAAGCTATTGGGTTCGGACTCTTAGACATCAATCTTCATGGTCTCCCTCATGGGGTTACATGGATCATCATAAGCTTGGAAGGGAAATAAACTTTGAAAATCCTTTTGAGACACTACATCTCTCAAGGTTACTCACATGGTAGAAAAACTTGGCAAGGAATTGGCTTTCATAGTGTACTTATCTCACCGATGACACTCAAAGTAGGGTCACTTTTGTCATGAAAATTATTTAGAAGGCCTGGGAAAAGCTCAAACTCTACTTCATTTGGGTGGGGGATAGATTTAGTATCAATCATTCACTAAACTCTGAGCCATTATGGTTGTCTCCCTAGTTGAAATTCAATAATGCCCCCTTTACCATGGTCCCCTGGATCAAAAGCTTGATGTTGTTTAAGAAAGGTATTCTCATGGTTGGTGATCTATTTTTGTATTACCTCTAGTGACTGGATTCATTGGCCTATGCTAAAATCTAATTTCCATATTAATAATGAAGATGCATAATTTATTTTTGAATTATTGAGTCCCATACCTGATGAATATTTGCACAAAATTAGAGTTTCCTCTCTTACATCATGGTGGAAGGATTGGTATTTTCCCACAACCAAACCATTTCATTGATACTCTCCACAATTGGGTTATAATTTATTGGTGTCTCAGGATGTTGATACTTGATTTAATAGTTTTGGGAATATTGGAGTCTTATTTCTAATTTAGTTAGGGGTCTGGAATAAATAAACTAGTAAATAATATTGCAATAATTATAGTACTAATTTTTATAGTTTTTATGTCTTTTAAACCTTTTTTAAAATAGTAATTGATAAGGAGGAATGTAACTTAGCTTAAAACTAGATTGAGACAATTGAGATAGAGGTTGAAACCAATTGTGCAAGACTAAGAAAGTGTTATGAACCTAGATTTGGTTTTCATTCAGTTAAAAGATAGAAGCGTTGAAAACAAGACACTTTGGGGTATAGCTACTGCTATTGTCCAAAATAGTCATAAAGATATAAATTTTTTTATTTTTGTCGTTTGTCCCCATGTGAGCTTGCTTATGAAATTTTGTTTCTTGAATGTCCATGAAGCTCCTCATAGAGCTGATTTAATCTAAAAATCCTAGACCTTCATTGTGCTTGATAGAACATGAGAAATAAAGGGGTTTAGTGTGTGTAGGATGTATTAAACATGTATCCACACCCCTTATGTGGGATCTCTATCTACAAGCCAATACTCTGAAGGTGAATCAATCTATATGTAGTTCTCTTACTTTATGTGCTTTATGCAATAGTGTAATGAGGATGCAAGCATGTCGAATTGAGAATGATTGAGGTGGCTAGGGACAGGTGTGAGGGTTTGAATATATTTTCAGCTATGTTGGGTGACTGTATGCAGAAAATATGAAAATTTACCTTAGTGGTTTGTTTGTATTCTTGCTTGCTTTGTAACTTTTGACACCTCCCTTCTAAATGAAAATTGAATGGAATTTTATAGGGATCTATTGGTCATGAATTAAATGTACTAACACTTGGCCGACATAATAAAGAATAAGAATCAGATCAAAATGATTGTTTAGGCTCAAAATATGATTTGATAGGAGTGTCAAAAATGGGACACCCTAGGGTTTGGTGCTATAGTCCCAGTTTTATTCTTCTATCCTATAGGCTCAAGACCTAGGGAGATAGAATGGGCCTATAAAATATAGCTTTGTTGAACTAGAATTAGGTTTCAAAAGCCTAGGAATTACCTGTTATGAAAAAAAATGTGTCTAAAAAGGTCATGAAAGCATGCAAGAGGGTCTTATAGATAGGGTGTTAGAATCCACACTCAAGATACCAATTTGAAAATTTTATATGACTACATTATCTATGTGATCATGCATGTGTTAATCAATGTTTGGACTATGTGTCCAATCCCTATGAGCAGGTGGCTCAAGAATACAAAGGCTAGCTAGACCTTTGGCTTCATCGTTACCCACTAAGTGAAGCTATGAATTGATACTAGTATGAATGCTCTAAAATATAAAAAATGTGGCATGGATAACTGAATGTGTATTGGAAACTAGGCCAATCTTGGCCACTCTGAAAGGTGGAGAACAATCTTTTATGAAAGCCACTCTGAAATTGAGAACTAGGCTTATGTGGAAGCCACTAAAGAATGTGTAGGTTAAGCTTGTATGAAAGCCACTCTAAAATGATGCCAACCACCTAAAGATGGAATAAGATATGAAACTATGAAGAACGCCTGGGTAATATACTAAACTTGGAAAGAAAAGAAGTCAAATGTGCTATGCACATTGCCCCTAATAATTGGTGTCTGTAACAAGGATTTTGGTTTGGAAGTTATACCAACTACCTAATTTAAAACTAGAAGTGAGAGCGATTACTTGTTATTTATTAGTTGTCAAGGATGGATGGAGCATGATGTCCATCATAACATCCAAGAAAGCATGATAATGCATGATTTGTATCATGGAATTGTAGATAGGTGAGAAGTAAATAAGCATCAATCATACAAGGCAAGAAGTAGAAAGCACACAAAGGTGGCCAACAGGCCATGCAAACAAGGGGCATGGACACATGTCACTCAAACTGGGAAAGAAAGCATATAAGACATATTCAAATACCACATATACATATAATTGGAAATAATTAAACTTGGCACAAGGGCCATAATCACATAGAAGAGTACAAGCAAAGGACATTGGCAAATGTCCTAAGGCACATACAAGATATAAAATAGGAACTGAGAAAGTCAATCGCATCTAGCTACACAAAATAACAAAGGAAAGCATGTAATATACTAGAAATACAAATACATCTAACTAATCAAAGCAAGAAGTGAAATTATGCAAAACATGTAGTAGAAGACCAGGTAGATTATAAGAAATACACAAGTGATATATACTAGTGAATGTCGAAAAAGTAATCTATATAAACTAGTAAGTAATGTACATCAACATAATAACTAGAGTGTCTAGTGTAAGAATGGCATAACCTGGATTTTGTAGTGATGTAGAACATGCTCCCAATGGGTAGATGTATCGATGTGTGTCTTGAATGTAGAAGTAAGATGCCCCCTCAATAGGTAAAGTGAAGCAATCATGAATCTGGATGTCACTGCACACACTTAAATAAGATAAGGTGAAGCATGGTAACATAGATAAATCAACAAAAAATAGCATAGAATAGAGAATGTAAGTCTCACATGGTAGTAGCCATGATGTTGGTAAATGATCTCTTTCTCAATTTTTAGAATCTTATCTATCCTACTCGTGAAGTGTAGGGCCACTCTCAGTGGATGAAAGGTGTTTAGAGGATCTAAATAGGTTTGTGGTTGGAGGCATAACCCTCTATGATATCTTCCATCTCTGCATCAATTTGGTCTACAAAGGATCTACAATAACTCCTCTACTTACTCAATTGACAAAGGATCAAATGTTAAACGAAGATGATTATGGTAATTAATGATGTACACTGTTGAAGTATGTTTGTTAAAATGGTAAATTAATAAGGACATTTAATTCAGTCCTAGTTGTATGATTTAAATCATATATGTATGATTTACAATGTTGTTAGTTTGAAATGATAATTGAATGTTCAAGTTAAGAAATAAATGTATTATGTTATTGTAATGTATAGTTAAACGTCATAGTTCATTGCGATAGTGAATGAGTGAAATTGATAGAATAGAATTGTTTTAATAAATCTTTATTTTAACTACTTATATTTGAGATGTTGATATTATGATATAAATTGCATTTAGTTTATGACATGTGAGTAATGGATGCAAAACAAATTATAGTACAATATAATTCTAAATGTATGGTTTAAGATTATGTGATATAAACTTTTATTTAGATAGTTAATCAAAAATTATAAGTGTGTGTGTGTGTGCGTACGCACGCACGCGCTCGTTTGTGTGTGTGTGTGTGTGTGTGTGTGTGTGTGTGTGTGTGTGTGTGTGTGTGTGTGTGTGTGTGTGTGTGTGTGTGTGTGTGTGTATGAAAATGGCTAGTTTAACTATACCCTGAAGGTGATGTCACATAAACTAACAACATCTAAAAAATAAGCAAATAGGAGACATGCTTGTGGCAATTGGTTTATAATAAACAAATGCAAGGGTAAAATCAATTTATTAGAAAATAGACTTTGAACTTCAAATTTCTCTACCACAATTCCATGCCACTTGATATTGCACAATTATTAAAATCATAATGAAGGTAGTTACTTAGTGTTCCATTAGGCATAAAGAAACAAAAATCTTATAAGTGGATAAGTTTTTAGAATTAAATTCTATTGAAAATCCAGTAACATAGTACGTAACATAAACCTAAATCCATGCTTCTAGTAAATATACTAGAATCTTCACTATCCATAATAGCAATGTGTTGGGTGAATATTTTGTCAGTCAACTATCTGATTGAGAGAAATAGGTCTTATCATCCACAACAAAGGATATTGGTCAGCCTAGTTTGCAAGTTTACTACATCAAAGGTGTACAAATCTCTCCTCTCATCAAGGGGAGGTTCCCTATAAATATGTAGGCATTATATACTATAAATATAAGAAAAAAATAACACTCAAGGGTAGGATACACCATCCATCTCTCTTCTTTCAGAGATGATGTTCACAAACAAAGGAGAAAATCCTAGTGAAAACACTTAAGGCACTTCTCTTCTTTCAAAAGTGTTCTTGCAGGAAACAATAGGAGTTCTTTTAGGCAGTGACAAGAAACTAGTAACACAGGCGCAGTAACCAGCAGGATTAAACAGAACACAAAGTTTCCACCTCAACTACCCAAAGAGTATAACACAAAGGATAATGGGGGCACAAAGTCATCCTAGAATCCTCAACACAAAAAGAAACTAAAAACACACACTGAAAATAGTTATGAAAGCACAAAGTCTTTCCCACAATTGGTTTCAAGACACCTTGATTACTTTCACTAGTTCTACTTACCAAATTAAATAAACAAGAACACATTTAGAAGACAGACATAAGAACAATCTCCTAAAATGATACAAGCTATGACAGCAAAAAGTCTACAAATAACTTGCTTTCTCATTCAGATAAAATGATATGAACAAATAACATGAGCTCAAAGTCTCAGTGTTCTTCTTTCAATTGGGCAGAGTTTCACTTCTATAAAATCAAAAGTCTCTCACTACTAATGAGATAAATTAAAATGTATAACAACCATGCAAGGCTTGGCATTCTTTCCCATGGAATGGACCATGCTATAGTCAATGCCTTCAATGCACCTTTAGTTCTGTCTAGAAAGACCATGCTAGGAATAGTGCATTGCCATAACTATGGTGTGTCCATTCCTCTAATATGTCTCTTTTTAGTATGGACTGTCTAGTCCTTTTTCTGATGTCTGTGCAGCTGTCCAATTTGACATTACTTCATGGAAGAAAAATAGGCTTGCATCCTTGATTTAGTGTGCTCAAAAGTCTACTTGACCCACTGTTTCACTACTAGAAATAACTCCCTTGAAGACATTTTTGATCTTTTGCATTGATCTTCTCTCCCTTGTAGTAATTTTAGCCTTCAAGCTTTCTTTTTAGCTAGTTGCTTGGTTCTTCCTTTAAATTCCATGCTCTATTTTAATTTACACAGATATTCCCTTACTTTAAATTAGATGTCTGCGGGGCCGTCAATGGTCGCTAGCCATTTAAACCATGTTGAACCTTGAACCTTTGAACTTGCTGAAAGTACATTGGTTCATTGGCTCATTAGTTCATTCTGTCTCTTTTGTTCCATCACTTCTTGGTTCAATCGCTTTCCTGCTCCTTGGTTGAACCATCCGTTGAATCACTTGTTTGTTGCTTCTTTCTTTGACTGAGGCCGTCTTTGAACCTTTGAACCTATGAACCATTGAAATTTGAACTCTTTTAATACAAGGTTCAATCAGTTCATTGATTCATCCCTTGTCCCATTCAATCATTACTTCCTTTATCTTTCTAAGTCCCTTTGAGGCCTTGAAATATTAAACCTTCAAACTAGTTGAACCTGTTGAACCATTTGGTTCAAGGTTAAACGGTTCAATCCTTGTTCTTTGAAATCCTTCTTCGTCTAAGTCTTTGAAGGCTCTTTTCTGTGTCTTCATTCAGCCTTTGGAACTTTTTGAAGGGAAGGTGTCCCTTTAGCTCCTTGGAAAAGGTCCTTTCTCTAACATCAACTATCCCCCACAAGGATACCTACCCTTTGGGATCTTTCACGTAGCCTTCGAGCTTCTATTTCCTCGTGGGTTCTTGCTTCTTCGGCAGACTTTTCCTTCAGACAAAAAGTTTGAAGGAATTCCTTCACTTTATCTTTTTTCATCAAGATTTGGCTTAGTCATTTTCAAATGAAAAATACTTCTAAAAGAATTCTAATAAAGCTTTCACTTAATAATTTCCTTCAGACAAAAAGTCTTAAGGAAATGTTCCCTATCGGCCTTTAAACAAATCTTAAGGAATGTTATCTTTTCTATCTTCTCTTTGACCCTTAAACCAATGTTGTCTACTCTCTGCAAGGGCATTTACCTCTAGTTTACTACCCTCTGCAAGGGTGTTTGTTCCTTTAGCCCTAGGGAAGCCCCTTGAACCTGCCGATTGAACCAGTTGATTGAACCAACCTTGGTTCAACGGTTCATTCTCTTTATTTGGCTAAGTCCTTATGATCTTTTTGAACCAAATGCATTGAACCATTTGGTCATTGAACCCATTGAATCAATGAACCAAAATGGTTCGAAGTTCAATGGTTCAATGCATCATTTTTTGCTAAGTATTTTGAAGCCATTGAACTTTGAAGTGGTTGAACTTTGGACTTTGAAAAATGCACTCAACTCTTGTCGATGACATTGAACCTTGAACCCATTGAACCCTTGAACCTTTTTGGTTCAAGGTTCAATGGTTCAATGGTTCAATCTTGAAAATGACTAAGTGTTGAAAACTTGTTCTTTTGATTGACCTCACCTGCAGAAGCCTTTGAACCTACTAATTTCAAGCATGTTGAGTCTATATATTTTTAAAAAATCTTTGAAAAATGAAGGACTTGAATGCTCAGAACAATTTTTGAAAAGGGGAGAGGTAATTTTTGTCTGTTGAACCAAAATAGTTCATAGGTTGTCCCAAGTATGTCACTCATTTTTTGAGACAACAGCTGGCTCTAGTGGGGGAACTTCTTTTAGTTGAAAACTTGAAACATCTGAGGGGAGTAGAAACCAAAATCTCCAGTGCCTTGAATTATGCCATTGCACTATGGAGTCATGCTACCCAAAAATAAAGGATCCAAAAATGAAAATGAATAACACAAAGTAGAAACAAAGACTATACAAATATACATAAGTACAGATGAACTTATCTGACACTTCAGAAATTGAAGTGCTTCAGATGCTGCCCATTATGAGGTAGAGTAAAGAGCGTGTCATCTTGATATTTCAATAGGAAGTTGTTCTCACCATTGAGCTGATGGATAATAAATGGGCCTCTCCAAAGAGAATCAAACTTTCCATGCATCCCCTTTGGCTCTCTTCTCTTGTCCCATAGCAGGACTTGATCTCCAATCCAAAAATCTCAATTTTTTTCTTTTTGGTCAAAGATTTTCTTTTCTAGAATTTGGTGGGCAGCAATTTGGTACACCACCATAGTTCTCTTCTCATCCAGCTCAGTCAGGCACATGATCCTCTTATCAAGGGCACATTCATACATTTAATCCTCAATTGCCTTAGCCAATTTCAATACTGGCAATTCCAAGGTGATTAGTATCTCAGCATTGATACCATAAAGAAGTTGGAAAGGAGACATACCAATTGCTCTCTTTGGTGTAATTTTGTCTGCCCATAGAGCATCAACCAATGCTTTATTTCATGTCCTTTGGTTGTCATCCACCATATTCTTGATGATAGTCACCAGGTTCTTATTGCTTGATTTAGCTTGTCCATTCCCTTATGAAAAGTAATCAGAAGAGTGGGAGAGTGTAATCTCATAGTAGAAAAAAAATTAAGCAATCTCTTGGGAAGTGAAACAAGCTGCATTATCAGTGTCAATCTTGATTGGGACCCTAAACCTAGAAATGACACTACTTCTGAAGTAGCATGTTTGGTTGGAATAGCTTCCACCCACTTGGTGAAGTAATTTGTTGCTATGAGGACATAATCATGTCCAACACTTGAAGATGGGTTTACAACTCTAATAAAATCAATTCCTCATTACTGGAATGGCTCCTTTATGAACACTGGCTTGAGAGGCAGGGCAACTAATTTGAGTCTCCCAACAAACTGCTGGCATAGTTCACATTTTCTTACCCACTTGTATGCATCTTGAAAGAGAGTTGACCAGTAATACCTGGCTCACAAAATTTTATGGGTAGTCACAGGAGCAAAAAAATCTCCTCCACAGGCTAGATTGTGCACGGATTTCAAAAGTAGGCTTTGCTACTCCTTGTCCATGTAGAGAAGGAACGCTCCATCAAGGCTCCTCTTGTATAGGTCATTGTCCCAAAGGGCAAAATTTGTAGCTTTTAGCTTGATAATTCTTCTTTCTTTATAAGATAGGTGAGCAGGACACTCACGATAAGTAAGGAAATGAGCAATACCTGAATACCATTCATTCATGGTGGAGACAAAGAGGACTATTGGCATGTCTTCTTCTTCTGATTCATCATGCTTTATTGTTTTTGGCTTGTTATCAACAATTAATTGGCATAAGCCTTTTCCTCATACCAGCTTTGTTGGCTTGATGACTATATCAAACTCCTAGATCTTTGCAATTCAATTACATCTTTTCATCCCAAACTCCTACTGAGTTAGTATGGATTTGACTGTGGTGTCAGGAACCAAGGTAGTAGTGTGTGAATTCAAGATGTAGAAGTGGAAATGATTTATTGCCTTCACCACTACATAAACATGCTTCTCTATGTTCAAGTACTTTAGCTCATGAGCTTTGAGATGATTGCTCATGAAGGAAATAGGAGATTCCATACCTTCTCTATTCTGTTGAACTAGAATTATTGAAATCATGTGTTCTGAAGCATAACTATATATGAGGAAATCTTTCGTATAATGTGGACAAACTAGAAATGGGGCATAGGCAATGGAAGTCTTGATATCTTCAAATGCTGACTTACCTTCTTCAGTCTAGCTGAAGGTGGCCTTCTTCTTCATCATGTTTACAATGTGCCTAGTCTTCTTAGCAAACTCGGGGATGAATCTCCATAAAAAATTCACCTTTCCAAAGAAAGAGTGAACATCAATCTTACTTGTGGGCAAGGTAAGCTCTTGGATAGACTTGACTCTGTTTGAGTCAATTTTTATGCCTCTTTTGGACATAATGTGTCTGAGAAGTTTCTTCTTTGTTACTCTAAAAATTGACTTCTTGGGATTTAAAGAAATGCCATTCTAGCGGCAGTCCTCCAGCACTTGCTGCAAGTGGCATATATAATCTGGGTGATGCTTAGAAAAGATGGTCAAGTCATCAAGATAAACTACAATGAACTTACCCATTTCATCTTTGAAGGCAAGGTCCATTGCTCTTTGGAAGGTGGTGCCATTATTTATCAAACTGAAAGGCATCCTTCTATATGCAAACATGCCCCAAGGTATGGTGAAAGCAGTCTTATGCTAGTCTACCTCACCAACTTTGACCTAATTATACCCTAAAAATCTGTCTAGCATCGATAACATTTTGAAACCCATCACTATCTAAAGCACTTGATCCATGATTGGCAAAGGATAGTTATCCTTCAAGGATGACTAATTCAAATTCCTAAAATCCACACAAAGGCAAATTTTGCCATTCTTCTTCCTTACAGGCACTATATTGGCAATCCATGTGGAATGATGGATTGGGAAGATTATCCTGGCATTTAGCATTTTTTGTATCTCAAACAAAATGGTAATTGATATTTTCAGATTATACTGCCTAGACTTTTGCTTGTAGGGTGCCAAATTAGCCTTGAGAGGAATGTCATGTCAAATTTCATCATCACTGAGTGACTTCAGGTCATCATAAGAGTATGCTAAGACATCCATGTACTAATAGATTAGAGTAGTGAACTTGAATTTATTCTCAGGAGTGCAACATTTCCCAATGTTCACCATCTTGGGATCATTTTTAGTACCCAAATTTACTTGATCAAACTCCTGAGAGGAGCTTGAATCTATTTGCTACTGTTTGATGAATCTTTCATATTTGTCAAATAGTTTCTCAAAGAAAACTAGGACTTTGGGAATCTTATTCCCTTTAAGCTATAGGAACTCCTCACCTATGTTTGTATTTTATTCAAGAGTTGGTTCACAGTTATGAGGTTCACTACCTTCAAAATGCAGCTATTCAAAGCTATCTTTTTGCTTCAAAAAGGCAATGATTTGGTTGTCATTGTTAAACACTTGCCAATGACTGGCATTATCAGGTACACTTGGTTTAAAAACCAACTCAATAGTGTACATTTCTCCTTTGAAGTCTGAGTGGGGGACCAAGAGAGTAGTTAAGACAGCCAGTGCATCAACCTAGTCATTAAATTCTCTAGGAATGGTAGAGATGCTAAAAGCATCAAAGCTTTCAATTTGGTTCTAGACTAGATTACAGTAGTGATGTAATCTTTCATTCTTGGTTTGATATAGTTTTCTCACCTGACAAACCACTAGTTCAACATCTCCTTTGGCATGAAGGAGCTTGATGCCTTTGTCTCGAGCAACCCTCAATCCAAGCAATAAAGATTCATACTCAGTTGTATTATAAGTGTTGCTGAATTGCAACTTATAGGATGAAAGAAAAATATCTCCTTGAGGAGATATCAGCACAACTCTAGTTCCTAAACTAGTGGAGGAGCAGTTGCCATCAAATTCAAGAATCCATACCTCATTTGATACTAATTTTTCTTTGGATTCTTCTTCATTTGGAGAGGGAAATTCTTCCACACTTGCATTGCACTCTGCCAATTCTTTTCTATTCCAGCTAAACTAATCTTCAAGTTGTCACCTTCAAGAGATTCATTAGATGCCTCATGAACTTCATCTGTGGATAGAAAGTAGTTATCCATGCCTGAAGATTCAAATAGAATTTGAGCTTTAGGTACCGAGGTCTGGGTAACCACATATTTTGCTTCCTTCTCAGGGAGCAACCTCTTCATAACACCTTTGACTGGGATTCTCACTTTGGATAGGTCCATGCTCAATTCACCTCCAACATCCTTGTAGAAATTTTGGCCAAGAAGGATGCCATATGATGCTAGGACGTCAGCCACCAAGACAGTCATCTTGATTCTTTTGTCTAGAAAGGTCGTAAATGCAAATTAGGCATCCTTAATCTACCCCAACAGTAGTACTTGTTTGTTTTCCATGGAGAAACATCTACCAAATGTTTTGATCAATGTAAGGATAAGGGATTCAGCCACTTTGGCAAGCATAACACTGTCTAAAGCTCCAAAATCAATGATGCAATTGCTCAGCTTATGACCATTTATCAATAGGGAAAGATAGAAAGGCTCTATTTTCCTAGGGGTAGCAAGATGGGTAATGAAAAGGTTTTTTTGGATAGACATGTTCCTTAAGGGATCATGAGTTGCCTTCTAAGCTTCTTTTCTTATAGGGGTGGTTTGGTTTTTCACATATTGAACCAACTTGTCCAATTGCTCAAGATTAGACTGCAGGAACTCAAAATTAGACATTTGAATTTTGGTTTTCTTTATGTGATCAATAATGTCAAATGTCTAGAATGAGCTAGGAGCAAAGGATGGGAGTTGATATTTTTAGTTTTTAGAAGGGGAAGGATTGGATTTTGAATTTGAAGTAGAAAGTGTAGGGATGTTTGAGGTACTTACCTTTCTTGCAATCACTGGGTCCTTTGGCTAGAAAGGAAGAGTGGACCCCTACTTAGCAATTTAAACTATTGGTTGAGGTCTTTCCTCTATTTTTTCCTTATCATTTAGTTGAGCTGATTGATTCTTGGACTAGTGAATATAGCATATGATCCTTCAATTGCATTTCTTTCACTTTTAGGTTCATCCTGATGATTTAGGAAACCAATGTTGGAGTCACCAACTAATTCTTCTTTATCTTGAATGAAGAGATGAGTGTCATCTTTAAGATTCAACTCAGGCTGGAATGAGAAATCTAATTTAGCTTTAAGATATCTAACTACTGAGATGGTTGGAAGTGCTTCAAGGGCGAGGTTCCTCTGTGGAAGAGGAAGGTGATTTAGCTGTCCTTGATTCCTGGCAGCATTGCCTTGGTATGCCTGATTCTAAAATGTCCTCCTTGGCATATCTCTGTATGCATGAGTCGATGACATTCCTTATGCCATTTGATTTTTGAAAGCTAACACTTCATTTGCTATCTTTTGTACCATTGGGTCAGTGGTGACTGTAGGTGAGTATTCAAAATATGAAGAGGATTTACCTTTATTTGGGTCTCTCCTTATCTTTCCTACCAAGATAAGGTCATCTTCTACCTTAGTAGACAAGTCTTGAGCAGTAACAAGGTCTATGCATCTAGCCCATCTCAGCAAGAAACTCACTTCAGGCAATTGTGAGTTGATGAAGTAACACTTGAGATTCTAAGGTGTCAGTTGGGCGATCATTGGAATCCTGTGCCTCAGCTTGTCAAACTTGGCAATGAAGTACCTCATAGGTTCATGGGGCTCCTTCATCTATGTGAGCTAGGCTAGTAAGACATGTGCATCTTCTACAAGCTTGAACCTTGCTTTAAATTTGGCTTTGAGTGTGTCCCAATTAGTCATTGACCGAGCCTGTAGATGGTAGAACCAGCCTGCAGCAGCACCTTGTAGTGTTTCCATGAAAATCTTGACTGCCACGTCTTCAAATTCCACTCCTATTATGCCATAGGCTATGCTAAAGGCTATAATGTGTTCATCAAGGTGAACTCTCCCATCCCCAAAGAATTTGGGGAAATACTTTCTTCAGCTGCGTGGAAGTTCATGCAGGGGTGGAGTCAAATTGAGTGGGCCAAATGAGTTACCCTAGGGGCCTTGAGCCATGATTTGATTATGTAAAATTGAGATCACAAATTTGGGTGGAGTATGGATAGGCAAAGCTCTGCTAGTAGCAGAAAAAGAAGTTCTACCTTATTTTGGTGACCTGGTAGGGGTAGGAGGAAGACTCCTAGTTTGTTGAAGGTGAGGTTGTGGAAGGAACAAATCAAAATTGCTTTGTCACACCAACTCAAAAATAGGGTCAATAACACCTTGAGATCTATGGTTCCTGGTATAATGTGGAGTTGTTAGATTGTAGAACAAAAAATGGAAAAGAGCAGGATTTGCTTCAGCTTGAAGTTTAAGACTTCAAACTGTGCGCTCTTCCCTAGCAAAGTCACCAAAAAGATTGTTGCATGAATATTTTGTCAGTCAGCTATTTGATTGAGCAAAATAGATCTTATCATCCATAACAAAGGAGATTGGTCGACCCAGTGTGTAGGTTTACTACATCATAGGTGGACAAATCTCTTCTCTCATCAAGGGGAGGTTCCCTATAAATATGCAAGAGCTATATACTATAAATATAAGAAAAAAAATAACACTCAAGGGTAGGATACACCATCCATCTCTCTTCTTTCAGAGATAATGTTCACAAACAAAGGAGAAAATCCTAGTGAAAACACTAAAGGCACTTATCTTCTTTTATAAGTGTTCTTATAAGAAACAGCTGGAGTTCTCTCAGGCAGTGACAAGAAACTAGTAACACAGGTGCAGTAACCAGCAAGATGAAATAGAACACAAAGTTTCTACCTCAACTACCCAAAGAGTATAACACAAAGAATAATGGGGGCACAAAGTCATCCCAGAATCCTCAACATAGAAAGAAACTAAAAACACACACTAAAAATAGTTATGAAAGAACAAAGTCTTTCCCACAATTAGTTTCAAGACACCTTCCTAATTACTTTCACTAGATCTGCTTGCCAAATTAAATAAACAAGAACACATTCAGAAGACGGACATAAGAACAATCTTATAAAATGATACAAGCTATGACATCACAAAGTCTGTAAACAACTTACTTTCTCATTTAGATAAAATGATATGAACAAATAACTTGAGCTCAAACTCTTAGTGTTCTTCTTTCAATTGGGCAGAGTTTCACTTCTGTAAAATCAAAAGTCTCTCACTACTAATGAGAGAAATTATAATGTATAGCAACCACATAAGGCTTGTCATTCTTTCCCATGGGATGGCCCATGTTGTAGTCAATGCCTTCAATGTGCCTTTATTTTTGTCTGGAGGGACCATGATGGGAATAGTGCATTGCCATAACTATGGTGCGTCCATTCCTCTAATATGTTTATTCTTAGTATGGACTATCTGGTCCTTTTCTTGATGTCTCTGCAGCTGTCCAATTTGACATTACTTCATGAAATAAAAATAGGCTTGCATCCTTGATTTGGTGTGCTCAAAATTCTACTTGACCCACTATTTCACCTACTGAAAATAACTCCCTTGAAGATATTTTTGATCTTTTGCATTGATCTTCTCTCCCCTATAGCAACTTTAGGCTTCGAGCTTTATTTTCAACCAGTCACTTGGTTCTTCCTTTAAATTCCATGCTCTATTTAAATTTCCATAGATATTCCCTTACTTTAAATTTGATGTCTGCGGGGCTTTCAATGGTCGCTAGCCATTTGAACCATGTTGAACCTTGAACCTTTGAACCTACTAAAAGTACATTGGTTCATCAGTTCATTATGTCTCTTTTGTTCCATCACTTCCTGGTTCAATTGCTTTCTTGCTTCTTAGTTGAACCATCCATTGAATCACCTGTTTGCTACTTCTTTCTTTAATTGAGGCCGTCTTTGAACCTATGAACCATTGAACTTTGAACTCTTTTGGTTCAAGGTTCAATCAGTTCATTGATTCATCATTTATCCCATTTAATCATTCCTTCTTTTATCTTTCTAAGTCCCTTTGAGGCTATGAAATATTGAACCTTCAAACCAGTTGAACCTATTGAATCATTTGGTTTAAGGTTAATCGGTTCAATCCTTATTCTTTGAAATCCTTCTTCATCTAAGTCTTTGAAGGCTCTTTTCTACATCTTCATTCAGCCTTTAGAATGTCCCAAAGGGAAGGTGTCCCTTCAAGTCCTTGGAAAAGGTCCTTTCACTGATGTCAAGTGTCCCCTGCAAGGGTACCTACCCTTCAGGATCTTTCAGGCAGCCTTCGGGCTTCTATTTCCTCAGCGGGTTCTTGCTTCTTCGGTGGACTTTTCCTTTAGACAAAAAGTCTGAAGGAATTCCTTCACTTTGTCTTTTTCTATCGAGCTTTGGCTTAGTCATTTTCCCATATAAAATGCTTTCGAAATAATTCTAACGGCTCTTTCACTTAATAATTTCCTTCAGACAAAAAGTCTAAAGGAAATGTTCCCTATCAGCCTTTGAACAAATCCGAAGGAATTATAACTTTTCTATCTTCTCTTTGACCCTTGAACCAATGTTTCCTACCCTCCACAAGGGCATTTTCCTCTAGTTCACTTCCCTCAGCAAGGGCATTTGTTCCTTCAGCCTTAGGGCAGCCCCTTGAACCTACCGATTGAACTGGTCGATTGAACCAACCTTGGTTCAACAGTTCATTCTCTTTATTTGGCTAAGTCCTTTTGATCTTTTTGAACCAAATACATTGAACCATTTATTCATTGAACCCATTGAATCAATGAACCAAAATGGTTCAAGGATCAATGGTCTAATGCGTCATTTTTTGCTAAGTGTTTTGAAGCCATGGAACTTTGAAGTGGTTGAACTTTGGACATTGACGAATGTGCTCAACTCTTGCCGATGACATTGAACCTTGAACCCATTAAACCCTTGAACCTTTTTGGTTCAAGGTTCAATAGCTCAATGGTTCAATCCTTAAAATGACTAAGTGTTGAAAACTTGTTCTTTTGATGGAACTCGCCTGCAGAAGCCTTTGGACCTACTAATTTCAAGCATGTTGATTCTGGAAATTTCTAGAAAAGCTTTGAAAAATGAATGACTTGAATGCTCAAAATAATTTTTGAAAAGGGGAGAGAGAATTTTTGTCTATTGAACCAAAATAGTTCATAGGTTGTCCCAAATATGTCACTCATTTTTGGGGACAATAGCTAGTTCCAGCTAGGGAACTTCCTTCAGTTCAAAACTTAGAACATCCAAGGGGAGTAGAAACTAGAATCTCCAGTGTCTTGAAGTATGCCATTGGGATATGGAGTCATGCTACCCAAAAATAAAAGCTCCAAAAATGAAAATGATCAACACAAAGTAGAAACAAAGACTATACAAATATATATATATATATATATATATATAGGTGAACTTATCTGACACTTCAAGAATTAAAGTGCTTCAAATGTTGCCAATTATGAGGCAGAGTAAAGAGCGTGCCATCTTGATATTTCAACAAAAATATATTCTCACCATTGAGCTTATGGATATTAAATGGGCCTCTCCAAAGAGAATCAAACTTTCCATGCATCCCCTTTGGCTCTCTTCTCTTATCCCACAGCAGGACTTGATCTCCAATCTAGAAATCACAATTTTTTGCTTTCTAGTCGAAGAGTTTCTTCACCAGACTTTGGTGGGCAACAATTTAGTCCACCACAATAGTTCTCTACTCATCCATCTCAATCAGGCACATGATCCTCTTATCGAGGGCGCTTTCATACTTTTGATCCTCAATTGCCTTAGCCAATTTCAATGTTGGCAATTCCAAGGTGATTGGTATCTCAACATTGATACCATAAAAATTGGAAAGGAGACATACCAATTGCTCTCTTTTGTGTAATTCTATCTACCCATAGAGCATCAACTAATGCTTTATGCTATGTCCTTTGGTTGTCATCCACCAAATTCTTGATGATAGTCACTAGGTTCTTATTGCTTGATTTAGCTTGTCCATTCCCTTGTGAAAAGTAATCAAAAGAGTGGGAGAGTGTAATCCCATAGTAGAAACAAAATTGAGTAATCTCCTGAGAAGTGAAACAAGCTGCATTGTCAGTGACAATCTTGATTGGGACCTTAAACCTAGAAATGATGTTCTCTTTGAGAAAATTACACACTACTTCTAAAGTAGCATGTTTGGTTAGAATAGCTTCCACCCACTTGGTAAAGTAATCTGTTACTGTGAGGACATAATCATGTATAGCACTTGAAGATGGGTTTAAAACTCTAATAAAATCAATTCCCCATTGCTGGAATGGCTCCTTTATGACCACTGACTTGAGAGGCAGGGCAGCTAACTTGGGTCTCCCAACAAACTACTGGCATAATTCACATTTTCTTACCCACTTGTATACATCTTGAAAGAGAGTTGGCCAGTAATACCTGGCTCATATAATTTTAGGGTTAGTCACAAGAATAGAAAAATCTCCTCCATAGGCCAGATTGTGGAAGGATTTCAAAAGTTGGCTTTGTTGCTCCTTATCCACATAGCAAAAGATCACTCCATCAAGGCTCCTCTTATATAGGCCATTGTCCTAGAAGACAAAATTTATAGCTTTCAGCTTGATATTTCTCCTTTCTTTATAAGATAGGTGAGTAGGACACTCACCATAAGTAAGAAAATGAGCAATATCTGAATACCACTCATTCGTGGTGGAGACAAAGAGGACTGTTGGCGCGTCTTCTTCTTCTGATTCTTCATGCTCTATTCCTTCTAGCTTGTTATCAATAATTAATTGGCTTAAGCCTTTTCCCCATACCAACTTTGTTGGCTTGATGACCAGATCAAACTCCTAGATCTTTGCAATCCAATTACCTCTTTTTGTCCCAAACTCTTGTGGAGTTAGTATGTATTTGATCGTGGTGTCAAGAACCAAGGCATTAGTGTGTAAATTCAAGATGTAGAAGCATAAATGATTTACTGCCTTCACCACTACATAAGCATGCTTCTCAATGTTCGATGACTTCATCTCATGAGCTTTGCGAGGATAACTCATGAAAGAAATGGGAGATTCCATACCTTCTTTATTATATTGAACCAAGATTGCTAAAAGCATGTGTTCAGAAGCATAACTATACATGAGGAAATCCTTCATATAATCTGGACAAACTAGAAATGGGGCATGGGCAATGGAAGTCTTAATAGCCTCAAATGTTGACTTTCCTTATTCAGTCTAGTTGAAGTTGGCCTTATTCTTCATCATGTTTACAATGTGCCTAGTCTTCTCAGCAAACTCAGGGATGAACCTCTGTAAGAAATTCACCTTTCCAAAGAAAGAGTGAACAACAGTCTTACTTGTGGGCAAGGTAAGATCTTGTATAGACTTGACTATGTCTAAGTCAATTTTTATGCCTCCTTTGGACACAATGTGTCTGAGAAGTTTCCCCTCTATTACTCCAAAAATTGACTTCTTGGGGTTTAAGGAAATGCCATTCTTGCGACAGTGCTCTAGCACTTATTGCAAGTGGCATATATGATCTGGGTGATGCTTAGAAAAGATGATCAAGTCATCAAGATAAACTATGATAAACTTACCCATTTCATCTTTAAAGGCAAAGTCCATTTCTCTTTGGAAGGTGGTGCCAGCATTTATCAAACTGAAAGGCATCCTTCTATATGTAAACGTGCCCCAAGGTGTGGTGAAAGCAGTCTTATGCTGGTCTACCTCACAATTATATCTTTAAAAGTTGTCTAGCATTGATAACATCTCCGAACCCATCGTTGTCTGAAGCACTTGATCCATGATTGGCAAATGATAGTTATCCTTCAAGGATGATTGATTCAAATTCCTAAAATTCACAAAAAGGTGAATTTTTCCATTCTTCTTCCTTACAGGCACTATATTGGCAATCTATGTGGAATGATGGATTGGGAAGATTATCTTGGAATTTAGCATTTTTGTATCTCAGATAAAATGGTACCTAATATTTTTAGATTATACTGCCTAGACTTTTACCTATAGGGTATCGAATCAGCCTTGAGAGGAATGTCATTTCAAATTTCATCAGGCTTGAGTGACTTCAGGTCATCATAAGAGTATGCTAATACATCCATGTACTGATAGAGTAGAGTAGTGAACTTGAATTTCTCTTCAAGAGTGTAGCATTTCCCAATGTTCACCATCTTGGGATCATCTTTGGTACCCAGATTTACTTGATCAAACTCCTAAGAGGAGCTTGAATCCATTTGCTATTGTTTGATGAATATGTCATGTTTTTCAAATAGTTTCTCAAGGGAAACCAGGACTTTGGGAATCATATTCCCTTTAAGTTGCAGAAACTCCTCACTTGTGTTTGTATTTGATTTAGGAGCTGGTTCACATTTTTGAGGTTCACTACCTTCAAAATATAGTCATTCAAAGCTATTTTTTGCTCCAAGAAGGGAATGATTTGGTTTTCATTGTTAAACACATGTCAATGACTGGCATTATTAGGTACACTTGGTCTAAATACCAACTCAATAATGTACTTATGTCCTTTGAAGTCTAAGTGGGGGACCAAGAGAGTAGCTGAGATAGCCAGTGCATCAGCCTGATCATTAAATTCTCTAGGAATGGCAGAGAAGATGAAAGCATCAAAGCTTTCAATTTTGTCCCAGACTAGATTACGGTAGTGATGTAATCTTGCATTCTTGGTTTGATACAAGTTTCTCACCTGACAAACCACTAATTCAACATCTCCTTTAGCATGAAGGAGCTTGATGCCTTTGTCTCAAGCAGCACTCAATCCAAGCAACAGATATTTATACTCAGTTGTATTATTAGTGTTGTTGAACTGCAACTTGTAGGATGAAGGAAAAATATCTCCTGAAGGAGATATCAACACAACTTTGGCTCCTGAACTAGTGGAGGAGCAACTGCCATCAAATTCAAGAATCCATGCCTCATTTGATACTAATTTTTCTTTGGATTCTTCTTCATTCAGAGGGGGATATTCGTCCACACTTGCATTATGCTCTACCAATTCTTCTATTGTTCTAGCTGAACTAATCTTCAGGTTGTCACTTTCAAGAGCTTCATCAGATGCCTCATGAACTTCATCTGTGGATAGAAAGTAGTTACCCATGCCTAAATATTCAAATATAATTTGAGCTTCAGGAGCCGAGGTCTGGGTAACCACATATTTCACTTCCTTCTCAGGGAGAAACCTCTTTATAACACCTTTGACTAGGATTATTGCTTCAGATAGGTCCATGTTCAATTCACCTCCAACATCCTTGCAAAAAATTTGGCCAAGAAGGATGCCATATGAAGCTGGGACATCAGCCCAAGATAGTCATCTTGATTCTTTTGTTTGGAAAGGCTGCAAATGTAAATTAGGCATCCTTAATTTGCCCAAGCAGTGGTACTTGCTTATTTTCCATGGAGAAGCATCTACCAAAGGTTTTGGTTAGTGTAAGGCTAAGGGATTCAGCCACTTTGGCAGGCATAACATTGTCTAAAGCTCCATAATCAATGATGCAATTGCTCAGCTTGTGACTGTTTATCAACAGGGAAACATAAAAAGGCTCTATTTTCCCAGGGGCAGCAGGAGGGGTAATGACAAGGTTGTTTGGGATAGACATGTTCTTTGAGGTATCATGAGTTTCCTTCTTAGCTTCTTGTCTTATAGGGATGGTTTGGTTTTTCACATATTGAACCAACTTGTCCAATTGCTCAAGATTGGACTGTAGGAACTCAAATTCAGACATTTGAATTTTGGTTTTCTTTATGTGATCAATAATGTCAAATTTCTAGAATGAGCTAAGAGCAGAGGATGGGAGTTCATCCTTTTGGTTTTTAGAAGAGGAAGACCTGGACTGTGAATTTGAAGTAAAAGGCATAGGGATGTTTGAGGTACTTACCTTTCTTACAATTATCAGGTCCTTTGGCTGGAAAGGAAGAGTGGACCCCTATTTAGCAATTCAAACTGCTTGTTGAGGTCTCTTCTTTGCTTTCTCCTTATCAGCTGAATGAGCTGATTGATTCTTGGATTGGGTGAATACAGCTTATGATCCCTCAGCTGCATTGCCTTCACTTCTAGGTTCATCTTGATGATTCAAGAAACTAATGTTGGATTCACCAGCTAATTCTTCTTCATCTTCAATGAAGATATTAGCATCATCTTAAGGATTCAACTTAGGCTAGAATGAGAAATCTAATTCAGCTTCAAGATATCTAACTACTGAGTTGGTTGGAGGTGCTTCAAGGGTGAGGTTCCTCTGTGGAGGAGGAAGGTGATATAGCTATCCTTGATTTTTGGTAGCATTGCCTTGGTATGGTTGATTTTGAAATGTTCTCCTTGGCATATCTCTGTATGCAAGAGTGGATGACATCCCTTGCACCATTTACTTTCTTAGAGCTAGCACTTCATTTGCTAGATTTTGTACCATTAGGTCAGTGGTGACTATAGGTGAGTATTCAGAAGATGAATAGGATTTACCTTTATTAAGGTCTCTCATCTTTCTTGCCAAAATAAAGTCATCTTCTACCTTAGTAGCCAAGTCTTGAGCAGCAGCAAGGTCTATGTGTCTAGCCCGTCTCAGTAAGAAACTCACTTTAGGTAGCTCTGAGTTGATGAAGAAACACTTAAGATTATGAGGTGTTAGCTAGGTGATCATGGGAATCATGTGCCTCAGCTTATCAAACTTGGTAATGAAGTCTCTCATAGGTTCATGGGGCTCCTTCTTCATCTGTGTGAGCTGGGCCAGTAAGGCATGTGTATCTTCTGCACGCTTGAACCTTGCTTCAAATTTGGCTTTGAGTGTGTCCCAAATAGTCACTGACCAAATTTGTAGATGGTAGAACCAGCTTGTAGCAGCACCTTGTAGTGTTTCAACAAAAAGCCTAACTACCACTTCTTCAAATTCCACTCTTATTATGCCACAGGCTATGCTAAACGTTGTAATGTGTTCATCAAGGTGAACTCTCCCATCCCCAAAGAATTTGAGGAAATTCTTTCTTGAGTTGCATGGAAGTTCATGTAGGGATGGAGTCAGATTGAGTGGGCCAAATGAGTTACCCCAGGGGCCTTGAGCCATGATTTGATTATGTAAAAGTGGGATCAAAAATTTGGGTGGAGTATGGATAGGCAAAGCTCTGCTAGCAGCAGAAAAAGAAGCTCTACCTTGTGTTGGTGACCTGGTAGGGGTAGGAGGAAGACTCCTAGTTCGTTGAAGGCGATGTTGTGGAGAAAATAAATCAAAATTGCTTTGTTGCATGAACTAAAAAATAGGGTCAATAACACCTTGAGATCTTTGGTTCCTAATATAACGTGGAGTTTTCAGATTACAAAACAAAAAATGGAAAAGAGCAGGATCTGCTTCAACTTGAAGATTGAGACTTTAAACTACATGCTCTTCGCTAGCAGAGTTGCCAAAAAGACTGTTGCATGAATATTTTATTAGTCAGTTGTCTGATTGAGCAAAATAGGTCTTATCATTCACAGCAAAGGAGATTGGTCAGCCCACTATGTAGGTTTACTACATCAGAGGTGGACAAATCTCTCCTCTCATCAAGGGAAGGTTCCCTATAAATATGCAAGAGCTAAATACTATAAATATAAGAAAAAAATAAGTGTTCTTACAGGAAACAATAAGAGTTCTTTCAAGTAGTGACAAGAAACTAGTAACATAGGCACAGTAACCAACAAGATGAAATAGAACACAAAGTTTCCACTTCAACTACCCAAAGAGTATAACACAAAGGATAATGGGGGCACAAAGTCATCCCAGAACCCTCAACACAGAAAGAAACTAAAAACACACACTGAAAATAGTTATGAAAGCACAAATCCTTTTCAACAATTGGTTTCAGGACACCTTCTTGATTACTTTCACTAGTTCTGCTTGCAAATTAAATAAACAAGAACACATTCAGAAGACAGACATAAGAACAATCTCCTAAAATGATACAAGCTATGACAGGACAAAGTCTACAAATAACTTGCTTTCTCATTCAGATAAAATGATATGAACAAATAACCTGAGCTCAAAGTCTCAGTGTTCTTCTTTCAATTAGGTAGAGTTTCACTTCTATAAAATCAAAAGTCTCTCACTACTAATGAGAGAAATTATAATGTATAGCAACCATGCAAGGCTTGGCATTCTTTCCCATGGGATGACCCATGCTACAGTCAATGCCTTCAATGTGCCTTCAGTTCTGTCTAGAGGGAGCATGCTAAGAACAGTGCATTTCCATAATTATGGCGTGTCCATTCTTCTAATATGTCTCTTCTTAGTATGGAATGTCTGGTCCTTTTCCTCATGTTTGTGCAGCTGTCCAATTCGACATTACTTCATGGAAGAAAAATAGGCTTGTGTCTTTGATTTGGTGTGCTCAGAAGTCTACTTGACCCACTATTTCACCTACTAGAAATAACTCCCTTGAAGATATTTTTGATCTTTTGCATTGATCTTCTCTCCCCTATAGCAACTTTAGCCTTCAGGGTTTCTTTTCAGCCAGTCGCTTGGTTCTGGAAAAGCTTTGAAAAATGAGGCACTTGAATGCTCAGAACAATTTTTGAAAAGGGGAGAGAGAATTTTGGTCTGTTGAACCAAAATAGTTCATAGGTGTTCCCAAAGATGTCACTCATTTTTGGGGACAACACAATGCATAATCCCAAACTGGATAGAATAGTAGGTGTCTTTGCTACAGTAGAAGACTAGAAGACAACTATCATTGACATTTTTGAAAAAACATTAAACATCATATGGAATAGATTAAAGAATATAGCTCCCATGTAGAAATTTTAATCGATAATGTTCCTCTAGTGCATTTGTATGCCCATAAAAAGAGTCACTATGATTACCCCTATAATTGTCATCTATGTTATTTATTTTTAATGATTCATTCTCCTTTCTTTAATTATCTAAATAAAGGGAATGCCTGATCTCTCCAAATTTGGGATCCAAATGACTCACCTATACTATTTTAAATATGAAAAGAAAATAGATTCTCTTCATAACCAACACTTATCTAGATAAGAAAGCTTTAAGCATGTACATTCTACAAATACAATACTTGATAGATGAAATATCAGCATGATGATTCTCTCTTTTATCATATAGATTTGATAACTCTTTAATGAGACGCTTACCAACATGAAATGATTGGAAAGCCTCTATATATTTATTAATAGATTAGATGTGATATCACTGACTTATATCCATCCACTATTGCTCTTGATCCTTTCTCAAGCTCACCTACACAAAAAGTAACATATCATGAACGAAAATAAAGCAAATTTTATGCCTTGAAATCACTATTAACCTCAAAATAACCATGCCCCACATAATGGATCATAAAACAGGCTTCTTGTAATAAATTGATTATCTCATTTCTATTTGGGCATTTGAAACCCACAGACTCAAAAAATGTCAAACATATATTCCTTAGGTCCTTGATCCACAGTATCTCCTTCAAATAATAAGATGATATATTCAAATAATTTGTATGTGTCAGGAACATGTTGTAGAAGAGAGATTAACATTATCCCATCAAGGACATGGAAAATTTGGCACAAACATCTGATGTCTAGAATGTTATAACACTGTTCAATCCTATTGAAATTCCATTCATAAAAAATGCTTTAGGATGAGCAAATAGCATTCACCCTACACAAATTTTTAATAGAAAACACAAAATTTCCATGTTTCAGTAATGCAAATTTAATTTTTTTAACTTTATTCTATTACCAAAGAACTTTCCCTAAATATCCCACATATGATGACTCTATTCTATTGACCTCCATAGATTCCATGACACATTTAGTCTCCAACTATTTTGTCACCATAAATTTTGAGTCCTAGAAGTTAGAATAAATAAGACTGTAGTTAATCATGTGAATAATCTTAAATAGCAAAAATCTAAGAAGCATTTGTACCACCTAAGATGGAATTTTGGAAAAAAACATTCAACACATAGTCTATGATAAGCCTGGTCTATTGGATTTCAATTATGACTTCCTATAGCCATAATACAGATCAAACATGCAATAAGTGGCATAAAACAAAAATTTAAAAAAAAAAAAACATTAAGGAACTCTTAATAAAAAAACATTTCTCTGGCATAACTACCTACCTTCATAAATACGTCAATATATGGATCTGGTTTGATGCCTTCCTATTTCTCTCATCTTGAAAGTTATTCCAATAGGTCTATAAGTAACATGGATATTTAGTCTTGTGAAAAAATAGAAAAACATTGTAGTTGTGGGAAATGCATACACAAGCACTCTCCATATCCTAACCCAACACCTTAGCATCAGCTAGATAAATCCAATGTTTCCCTTACGGTCATTTCTACATTGTGTAAATCATTTAGCAGATGTAAGTGTATGTTCTCTATGCCATAAATTATGTCAATGAGTGTCCATTGTATGTCACATTTCTGGTAATCTATTTTTTTTTAAATCAAATGTTCATAAATTTTTGGATATGAATGTTACCACATTAATGTTTTCTCTAGATGTCAAATAGGGCATGAGAAATCAATTTTTGTATTCACTAAGATAGACTTGGGAATTTGGGACCAAATACATAAATAAATGGATCCAAACATTTTAATAAGGATGAAAAAAATCCTAGATTCTCTAAACAACATATTCACTCTCTATGTATGATAAAATAAATAGTGGTTGAACTTACTCTGAGATTGCGGTTAGGTTCCCCAACCAAAGTTGTTAGCAATGTAGTTTTTCCCACACCATGTCATCCTAAATGGATCAATGACATGTTGATTACAAGAAAGAAACTTCTCAGTAAACAATAAGGATTATAGACTTCCTATTCCTTAATAGGTTATCATAGATGTCTAAAATCCCTCAATCCACTTAACAGAGATCAAAACATATTTGAAACAGTCTAGATGTCAAGCAAAAGGAATCAGAAGCAAGCAACAAAAAGTAGAACTGAGCATCATGTGATCTATTTATTGAAATGGTTTGAACTAGAGTTGAAGGGAATAAATCTAGTTGTATTGAGGGCCTCTAGGCTTAAAAAACACCCATGACTATGCCCTCACCCTCAGTGTTTGCAATCAACTTCTTATTGAAGACATGGGAACCTAACAGAGTATTGAGTCTGTTTCACCAAATACAACCAATGGGTATCCAACCTGGTCAGTTCACCTTTGCCACCATAGTCCAAACTTATGTCAAGATAAAAAAAATTGGGAGTTTGTCACCTCCAAAAATGTGATCCCGCATAGACCAAAAGTATGCTATTTTTGATCAAAAATTTAACTGGTAAAACAATCCCCTACCATGTTCCAATCTGACCTATATGCATCTCATTATCAATTTATTCTCGTGACCCTTATTATGCCCAATACCTAAGATTTATTCGTAGCACCTTGTGGAAAGTCTCTATCCTTTTAAAACCATGAATCCATGTTGTCCCAAGCCTTAGCTGAGCTTTAGAGAAACACAATAAAATCCATTGTGTAATACCGTAAGCCTTAGCCTACGTTGTCCCAAGCCTTAGCTGAATTGGCCGGACAAGCTGAGGCATGGAAGTACACGTTTGCGTTTGTCGACTCTTTGACTGTAAAGTCTGCTGTTTTGCTGGGAATCCCCGACATAATTGCCCGGCACGGCCCCAACGCAACGCTCTCTCTCTCACAAATCGCCGCAGAGCTTCCCAACAAAGAGGCGGACGTCAATTGCCTATTCAGAATTCTGCGCTTCCTCGTGGCGAAGAAGTTTTTCAGGGCCGAAATTGTGACCACCGACGGGGGGCTCGTTGAAATGAGATATGGACTGACGGCCGCTTCCAAGTGGCTGGTGAAGAGAGACGGGATATCCATGGTACCCATGCTGCTGATGCAGAATGACCGCACAAGCATGGCGCCGTGGCACCATTTTAACGAGTGCGTTCTCCAAGGGGGGGTTGCCTTCGAGAAGGCCAACGGCAAGCGCATTTGGGATTACGCTTCTGCGGACCCTGTGTACAACGACCTGTACAACAAAGCCATGGCCTGCAACGCTGCCATCGTCATGAAGGCCGTCTTGTCTAAATACAAGGGTTTCCAAGGCTTGACTTCCCTGGTGGACGTCGGAGGCGGCACTGGAACGGCCATTGCGGAGATTGTGAAGGCCTATCCTGCAATCAAAGGCTTCAATTACGATCTCCCCCATTAATTCCCCATAAATATTTAACTGCAAAACAAGTAGTACCAGCTTGGTCAAGATGGGCCTGGACTGCAAGGACTCGCATGGTATTACACCAGGGGGCGATTTCATTCAAGGGATTCAGCAGGTCATCAATATTGAGGTACCAAGGTTGCAGATGAATATGAGTGCGTTGCATGAGGGAATGACTTGAAGACTTTTGGACAGTTTTAAAAGAAGGGCCAAAAGATACTGAACAAAGAGGTCGCGAGGAGGACTCGGCCTTTTGGTCTTCTTTAGATAGCCAACTAAGAGTATCATCTAAGCAGTCAAGTTTGGAATCTACAGAATCTAATTTCTTCTGAATGTTAGTAACAATGTCTTTGATGGATTATCATAAGCAGCTGAAAAATAGTGCAAAACTCCAGTAGCTTGTCTGTGGACACCCTTTGGCGGCGGCCATCTTCCACCTCTGTAGAGAGTAACTGTGTCTTCTGTCAAAAATTCAAGACTGTCTTCTCTGGGAAGACTCATTAATGTATGTGGTAAATCAATGCCAAGATTTACCTCTTCATCCTCTATAAGAATATGACCGATTTTTACAGATCTACGGGATGATGACGTAGATGGTCTGGAAGGAGAAAGTTTAGGAGTATGCATGGACAAGGATCTGGGCAGGATATTGACAGATCTGCCATCACTCTGGTGGACAGTAGCTTGGCCTTTTAATTTTGGAGAGATATGTTTGAGCCAATCAAGTTTCCATTCAGATGGAACTTCAACTGTTTCTATATGTCCTTTTTGTAATTGGACTGTACCACTCAACCTTCTGGCTAAAGGCAAATTTTCTAAGATTTTGGGGTGATTAGTATTGGTCATGCTATATAAAACAGAAATGTTGATGGTTGCATACTGAAATTCTCCGAACATTTCTAGACCATACAGAGATGTGAAAAGACCCCAACAATCTAAAGATCCATGCTTAACTTCTTGACAACCTTTGTCGCGGACTGCAACAGATAGGTTGGGACAAAATTCAAAACAAATTATATTACTATCATTAAGTCGGCCAAGACTGGATAATTGGCAAGAATGTTTGAAACTAACTTGGCGACGATCACACAAAGCTAGATACAATACTGGTTTGATATTAGCAGGAATCAAAGGCTTGATATAAATCCTAATCAAACCAAAATGGACAAACTTTACATCCTTATGAGAGCGTATATATAGGATTTCTTTTTCAAGATCTGTCTCAGTGACTTCTATGTCTAAGCAGCCGTCTACTGACGCGATAAAAAGATTGGTATCAGAGCCACAGCAAGATAAAGTTTGGCAATAATCAAGTTTATACTGTAAGTTGTGATTCATTTTCCTCTTTCCGTGGATAAGATCTTTTGAGTTCTCTGCTCTGAAAATTTCTTTGGGAAGTCATTGCATCGAGTCTTCGGCCGTTCACCCATATTGTTTTAGGCCTCTTTTATCTCTGCATATCCTTTTCCCTTATCAGAAATTTCTCGCATTCCAGAACCCAAATTTCCCCACAATGGAATTCGGAAAAGTACCATCCACATCTACCCGTAGCTACGGCTCCCGATTTACCAGGCATGATATTGATAATAATAATTTTAAGGATAACTATATTGATTTTGAAAGTGCTTCAACACTCTGAATTTCCTGCTATTCATTTTGATTTGATTTTTAATGCTGAACTTGTATGCAACATAATGAAGGGGTGGAGCATATTGACGGAGACATGTTCAAAAGCGTGCCCTCTGCACACGCCGTATTCACAAAGGTACGTACGCACATCGAATTTGATGCTTGATTTTGTTTTTGTAATGCCAGATGATTTTCTGAATGGCTTTTTTTCCAAATTTCGCAGTGTATAATGCATGACTAGGCGGACGAAGAATGCACTCAAATTCTGAAGAATTTCAGAAAGGCAATTGGAGAGAGAAGGAAGGTGATCATAGTGGATGTGGTTTTGGATGTAGGAGAGAAGGCGACGCTGGATCCTAGTCTGGGAGTTTTGTCTGATCTGGTAGTGCTTGCGCACACCTCTGGTGGGAAAGATAGGACGCAGGAGGAGTGGAAGAAATTTTTAATGGAAGCAGGATTTCCTCGTTTCAATGTCATTGCCATACCAGCAATGCAGTCTATTATCGAAGCTTTTCCTTACTAGTTGTCCCTATCTATGTATTGGCTCCCAAATGAATGGTGCGATTAGAGTGTGATGCGGCTTTTAGTACCTGCTGTTCAAAGGAAGAATAATATAAAACATAATATAGTGCGTCCGTTTGGGTATCGTTATTTTAGAAAGTTTGAAAATATAATTTTACAATAAGATATTGTTATCTTAGAAAGTTAATAACGTAGATGAAAGATGAAAGATACAAGTTGTATCAGTATTGGTCATTATATTTTTACAATATTTTATTTATTTGTTTTTATATTTTAAATTTGGAAATATAAAATATATATGTATAGAGCTTTATTTCCCTCTCCATAGTTGATAAAGGATTACGATTTTTTAAGTTATCATACAATCATAACACTTATAATATTTTAATAATGTATATTTCATAAATTATTATTGTATAAAGTGAGTGAGCTTAAGCAATTTTGGGAAGAAATTTTGACTTATGTGTAGAAATCTTGATTAAAATAGAAAAATAAGGAGAGAATATTAAAGAGTCGATATCTCAGGTCAATGAATGAACTTGTAAATGTAAATCCTCAACAAAGCACCAAACATGATGATGAATGAATAACATGAGCCCACTAAATCAAAAATAATATAACATTGGACTATGCCCTTTTTAGCATGATGGGGGTGCCATCGACAAAAGAGAATTCCTTGTATACGAGGTTTATTGACTAGCAGTTGCCACAAAGATGGAAGTTACACCAAAAGGGGGGTAATTTTACGTTTTGATAAAGTGGGGTTTTGTAAATCAAAAGAGTTTAAATAAGCAATTGTACCCTAATTAAAATCAATGACTATTAACCATGTCTCACCTTTTATGCGTGAAAATTTAAGCGATAATAATTTTATATTTATAGTGGACGTGATGGTAGAAAATGAGGCTGGGTGTGGAGGAGACGTTTCGTTTCACAATAAACTTCAACAAAGACAAAGTGGTGGGGAAGGGAAAGTCCATACAAATAATGAAAGTGGTGAAATATTTCAAGGTGAGTTGAGCAATGATGATGAGGGGCAATGAGGTGATGGACTCAAAGAACCCTGTAAAAATACATGTGTAAAACTCAGTGATATGTCAATACGTCAATGCAATCTGTAGCTTCCTCTGAACTATTATAAATAGCCAATATATTGTTGAAAAAGCGGTCATCTCAATGAAATCAAATGTCAAATATCTAATGGCTTCTCTAAAGACGTACATAGGACATTATCTATCATTCTGAATGAAAATTATTTAAACTAAAATCTAATAATATTAAATAATATTTACACAAATATATTAAAAGATAAAATATTATTATAATATTTGAATTATGTACTTCAATAATTAAGATAAAAATAAGAAAATTAAAATAAGATAGATAACAATGGAAGGAAGGTGAAACATTCTTTTTGAAATATAATAATGTTAAAGAAGTTTGGTAATTAGCTACATAATAAAATAGCCCTGTCACAATCATCACATCACATTTGCATGTCTTATATATTTGTTTATTTACTTTTCATTCTATGATTTTTTAATTTTAGAGATTTTAAAAGAAATAAACTATCATTAATAATAAACCTAAAAATTTGAAAAAAAAAATCTCAACTACCTTTCACCAAGCCATCAATGATATAAGATTATGATTTCCCTTATAATGGCATCATATTTTTAGCATAAATTTATCAAATAAAATTGTTTTAAATATATAGATGCACTCTAATAATCAAATGCCCACTTCTTTTAATTATGGGAAGTGACCAAACTAGTTTCATTCAGCATAGATATATTCTAGATAATGTTATTATTGTCTAGGAAGGTATGGAATGGGATAGAATATCTAACTAGAAAGCATTGTTCCTCAAGATTGATTTTGAGAAAGCCTTTGATCAAATTGAATGGCCTTTTATCATAGTTATGCTTCAGGATCTAGGGTTTGATACAAAGTTTGTTCACATCATCAATACTATCAATGGCTCCCCATCTTAACACTTTGAGATTTAGGATCCATCAGACAAGGTTACCCTGTTGCTCCTTCACTTTATGTTTTGGTCTCACTATTAGTCATGTGTACTATTTGTCTTGTTGGTCTCACTCCAATGCCTCTTATGCAAAGATTGAAAATAATCTTTGAGACTTCATCTAGGCCAATTCTAAGGAGCCCCAGGGTTTTCATACAATATCTTGGGCTATTTGTGATCACCCTAAAGAAGCTAGTGGGCTGGGACTCTTAGACATCAATCGTCATGGTCTCCCTCATGGAGTTACATGGATCATAATAAGCTTGGAAGGGAACAAAACCTAGAAAATCCTTCTAAGACACTACATCTCTCAAGGTTGCCCACATGGTAGAAAAACTTGGCAAGGAATTAGCTTTCATAGTGTACTTATCTCATCGATGACACTCAAAGTAGGGGAACTTTTGTCATGAAAATTATTCAGAAGGCCTAGGAAAAGCTCAAACCCTAGTTAGTATCAATCTTTCACTAAACTCTGAGTCATTATGGTTGTCTCCCTAGTTGAAATTCAATAATGCCCTCTTTACCATGGTCCCCTGGATCAAAAGCTTGATGTTTTTAAAGAAAGGTATTCTCATGGTTGGTGATCTTATTTTGTATGACCTCTAGTAACTAGATTCATTGGCCTATATTAAAATCTAATTTCCATATTAATAATGAAGATGCATAATTTATTTTTAAATTACTGAGTCCCATACCTGATGAATACTTGCACAAAATTAAAGTTTCCTCTCTTACATCATGGTGGAAGGATTGGTATTTTCCCACAACTAAACCATTTCATTGATACTCTCCTCGATTGGGTTACAATTTATTGGCATCTCAGGATGTTGACACTTGATTTAATAGTTTTGAGAATATTGGATTCTTATTCCTAATTTAGTTAGGGGTTTGGAATAAATAAACTAGTAAATAATATTGCAATAATTATAGTACTAATTTGTATAATTTTTTATGTCTTTTAAAACTTTTTTAAAATAGTAATGAATAAGGAGGAATGTAACTTAGCTTAAAACTAGATTAAGATAGTTGAGATAGAGGTTGAAACCAGTCTTTCAAGACTAGGAAAGTGTTATGAACCTAGATTTGGTTTTCATTCAATGAAAAGATAGAAGCATTGAAAATATGACACTTCAGGGTATAGCTACCACTGTTGTCCAAAATAGTCATAAAGAACTAATTTTTTTGAGTTTTATCTGTTGTCCCCGTGTGAGCTTGCTTATGAAATTTTGTGTCTTGAATGTCATTGAAGCTCCTCGTAGAGCTAATTTGATCTAAAAATCCTAGACCTTCATTGTGCTTGATAGAACTTGAGAAAGAAAGCGGTTTAGTGTGTGTAAGATGTACTAAATGTGTATCCACACCCCTTATGTGGGAACTCTATCTATAAGACAATACTCTGAAGAGGAATCAATCTACATGTAGTTCTCTTACTTGATGTGCTTTAGGCAGTAGTGTAATGAGGATGCAAGCATGTCAAATTAAGAGTGCTTGAGGTGGCAAAGGAATGGTGTGAGGGTTTGAATATATTTTCAGCTATGTTGGGTGACTGTATGTAGAGAATATGAAAATTTACCTTAGTGTTTTGTTTGTATTCTTGCTTGCTTTGTAAATTTTGACACCTCCCTTCTAAATGAACTTTGATTGGATTTTTATAGGGATATATTGGTCATGGATTAAATGTACTCACACTAGGCCAACATAATAAAGAATAGGAATCAAATTAAATGTATTAAATGGAATTTTGTAGGGATATAGCGATATATAAAAGATAATATAGTGCGTGTGTGTGTGTTTTTGTGTGTATGTATGTGTATGTATGTATGTATGTGTGTGTGTGTATGTATGTATGTATATGTATATATATGTGTGTGTGTATATATATACATATGTTTGTGTGTGTGTGTGTGTATGTATGTATGTGTGTATGTGTGTGTGTGTGTGTGTGTGTGTGTGTATATATGTGTGTATATGTGTATGTCGGTGTGTGTGTGTGTGTGTGTGTGTGTGTGTGTTTTATTATAATGTCCATAAGTCTTTTGACTAATCAATGAGAATAGTATTTTCATGGATAGTTTTTATATTTTCCTCTATTTTTATTTGGGAAAACGTCCCATAAACCCTATATATATAAATCTAAATATTATTGTTATAAATATAAATTATAAATTATAGATATTACCATATTTTCAAATGTTTGAACTTCTACAATACCGGTATCATTATTTTAGAAAGTTTGAAAATATAATTTTACAACAAGATATTGTTTATCTTAGAAAGTTAATAACGTAGATGAAATATGAAAGATAAAAGTTGTATTAGTATTGGTCATTATATTTTTACAATATTTTATTTATTTATTTTTGTATTTTAAATGAGGAAATATAAAATGTATATGTAGAGGGCTATATTTCCATCTCCATGGTTGATAAAGGGTTATGACTTTCCAAGTCACCATACAATCATAACACTTATAATATTTTAATAATGTATATTTCATAAATTATTGTTCTGTAAAGTGAGTGAGCCTAAGTAATTTTGGGAAGAAATTTTGACTTACATGTAGAAATATTGATTAAAATAGAAAAATAAGGAGAGAATATTAAAGAATCAATATTTTAGGGCAATGAATGAACTTGTAAATGTAAGTCCTCACCAAAACACCAAACATGATGATGAATGAATAACATGAGCCCACTAAATCAAAAATAATATAACATTGGACTCTGTGCTTTTTTAGCATGATGGGGGTGCCATCGACAAGAGAGAATTCCCTGTATACCAGGTTTATTGACTAGCAGTTGTCACAAAGATGCAAGTTACACCGAAAGGGGGGTAATTTTACATTTTGATAAAGTCAGGTTTTGTAAAATAAAAGAGTTTAAATCAAAAAATTTACCCTAGTTAAAATCTATGACTTTTAAACATGTCTCACCTTTTATGCGTGAAAATTTAAGCAATAATAATTTTATATTTATAGTGGACGTGATGGTAGAAAATGAGGTTGTGTGTGGAAGAGACGTTTCATTGCACAATAAACTTTAGCAAAAACAAAGTGGTGGGGAAGGGAAAGTCCATACAAATAATGAATGTGGTGAAATATTTCAAGGTGTGTTGAGCAATGATGATGAGGGGCAATCAGGTGATGAACTCAAAGAACCCGGTAAAAATACATGTGTAAAATTTAGTGATATGTCAATATGTCAATGCAATCTATAGCTTCCACTGAACTATTATAAATAGCCAATACATTATTCATCTCAATGAAATCAAATGTCAAAAATCCAATGGCTTCTCTAAAGACGTATAGAAGGCATTATTTGTCATTCTGAATGAAAATTATTTAGACTAAAATCTAATAATATCAAATGATATTTACACACATATATTAAAAGTTAAAATATTATTATAATATTTAAACTATGTACTCCAATAATTAAGATAAAAATAAGAAAATTAAAATAATATAGATAATAATGGAAGGAAGGTAAAACATTCTTTTTGAAATATAATAATGTTAAGGAAGTTTGGTAGTTAGCTACATAATAAAATACCCCTGTCACAATCATCACATCACATTTGCATGTCTTATATATTTGTTTATTTACTTTTTATTTATTATTTTTGAATTTTAAACATTTTAAAAGAAAGAAAATATCATTAATATTAAACCTAAGAAAATTGAAAAGAAAATCTAAACTACCTTTCACCAAGCCATCAATGCTATAAGATTATGATTTCCCTTATAATGACATCATGTTGTTAGCATAAATTTATTAAATTCAATTGTTTTTAATATATAGATGCACTCTCAAAATCAAATGCTCACTTCCTTTAATTATGGGAAGTGACCAAACTAGTTTCATTCAGCATAGATATATTCTAGATAATGTTATTATTGTCTAGGATGGTATGGATTGTGATAGAATATCTAACTAGAAGGCATTGTTCCTCAAGATTTATTTTGAGAAAGCCTATGATCAAATTGAATGACCTTTTATCATAGTTATCTTCAAGATCTATGGTTTTCTACCAAGTTTGTTCACATCATCAAAATATCGTATCAGGATGTTGGGTCTTGTATTACTATCAATGGCTCCCAATCTTAACACTTTGAGATTTAGGATCCATCAGACAATGTTACCCTGTCGCTCCTTCACTTTATGTTTTGGTCTCACTATTAGTCATGTGTACTATTTATCTTGTTGGTCTCACTCCAATTCCTCTTATTTAAAGCTTTAAAATAGTCTTTGTGACTTCATTTGGGTAAATTCTAAAGGGCACCAGGGTTTCATACAATATCTTGGGATATCTGTGATCACCCTAAAGAAGCTAGTGGGTTGGGAATCTTAGACATCAAGCTTCAGGGTCTCCCTCTTGGGGTTACATGGATCATCATAAGCCCTGAAGGGAATGAAACCTATAAAATCTTGTTGAGGCACTACATCTCTCAAGGTTTCCTACATGGTAGAAAAACATGGCAAGGAATTGTCTTTCATAGTGTACTTATCTCACTGATAACACTCAAAGTAGGGGCACTTTATCATAAAAATTCTTTGGAAGGCCTAATAAAAGATCAAACCCTACCTCATTTGGGTGGGGGATGGTTTTAGAATCAATCTTTTTCTAAACTCCCAGTCATTATGGTTGTCTCCCTAATTGAACTTCAATAATGTCCCCTTTACCATGGTCCCCTGGATCAAAAGCTTGATGTTGTTTAAGAAAGGTATTATCATGGTTCGTGATCTATTTTGTAATACCTCAAGTGACTGGATTCCTTGACCTATGCAAAAATCTAAGTTCCATATTAATAAGGAAGATGCATAATTTATTTTTGAATTACTGAGTCCTGTACCTAATGAATACTTGCACAAAATTGGAGTTTCCTATCTTACATCGTGGTGGAAGGATTGGTCTTTTCCCACAACCACACCATTTCATTGATCCTCTCCTCAATTGGGTTATAATTTATTGGCTCTTCGGGATGTTGATACTTGATTTAATAGTTTTGGGAATATTGGAGTCTTATTCCTAATTTAGTTAGGGGTGGAATAAATAAACTAGTAAATAATATTGCAATAATTATAGTACTAATTTGTATAATTTATTGTGCCTTTTAAACCTTTCTAAAAATAATAATGAATAAGGAGAAATGTAACTTAGCTTAAAAATAGATTGAGATAGTTGAGATAGAGGCTAAAACTAGCTATGCAAGACTGGGAAAGTATCATGAACCTGGATTTGGCTTTCATTCAGTGAAAAGATAAAAGTGGCAAAAATAAGACACTTTGGGGTATAATTATTACTATTGTCCAATCTAGTCATAGAGATATAAATTTTTTGAGTTTTATCTTTTGTCCTCATGTGAGCTTACTTATGAAATTTTGAGTTTTGAATGTCAATGAAGCTCCTCGTAGAGCTAATTTAATCTCAAAATCCTAAACCTTCATTGTGCTTGATAGAACTTGAGAAAGAAGGGGGGTTAGTGTGTGTAAGATGTACTAAACATGTATCCACACCCATTATGTGGGCACACTGTCTACATACCAATACTCTGAAGAGGGATCAATCTATATATAGTTCTCTTACTTGATGTGTTTTATGTAATAGTGTAATAAGAATGCAAAAATGTCAAATTGAGAGTGTTTGAGGTGGCTAGGGACTAGTGTGAGGACTTAAATATATTTTGAGCTATGTTGTGTGACTATATGTAGAGAATATAAAAATGTGCCTTAGTGATTTGTTTGTATTCTTGCTTTCTTTATAAGTTTTGTCAGCTCCCTTTTATATCAAATTTGAATGGACTTTTATAGTTATATATTGGTCATGAATTAAATGTATTCATGCTAGGCTGACATAATAAAGAATAAGAATCAAATGGAAAGGATTTTTTGGGATAAAAATGTGATTATATAGGAGTTTAAAAAATGGGACACCCTAGGGTCCATTTCTATAGTCCCAATTTGACACTTCTATCCTATAGGCTCGGGACATGGGGAGATAGAATTGGCCTGGGAAATATAGCTTGGTTGAGATAGAATCAGGTTTCAAAATCCTATGAATGATTGATTATGAGGAAAAAGGTGTCTAGAAAGGTCATGAAAGCATGCAAGATGGTCTTATAGATAGGGTGTCACAAGCCACACTCAAGCTACTAATTTGGACATTTTATATGACTATATTTGTTATGTGATCATGCACATGTTAATCAATGTTTAGACTATGTGTCCAATCCCTCTGAGTAGGTGGATCAAGAATACAAAGGCTAGCTACACCTTTGGCTTCATCATTACCCACTAAGTGAATCTATGAAATGATACTAGTATGAATGCTCTAAAATCTGACAATGTGGCATGGATAAATGAATGTGTATTAGAAACTAGGCCAATCTTGGCCACTCTAAAAGGAGGAGAATAGTGTTTTATGAAATCCACTCCAAAATTGGGAACCAAGCTTATGTGGAAGCCACGTAAGAATGTGGAGGTTAGGCTTGTATGAAATCCACTTTGAAATGATGCCAACCACCTATAGATGGAATAAGTTATGAAACTACTGAGAATGCCTGGGTAATATATTAAACTTAGAAAGCAAAGAAGTAAAATGTGATGCATAAATTTCCCCCAATAACTGGTGTCTATAACATGGATTCTGGTCTGGAAGTTATACCAACTACCTAATTTAAAACTGGAAGTGAGAGCCATTATGCCATGCATGATGCTCCCTATATTTAGATTCTCTGAGAAAAATTGTACTAAAATTGTTGATTCTAAACTAATCTGTATTTGATAAAACTATAATTGAGCTTACCTTTCTGCCTATTTCTAGAAAATTTTGGTTTTTTATTATTTAGAGAGGAACACTAAAAATAAGACACCCTATTATTTGGCATTATTGTCCAAGCTTGATGTTGTTGTCCTTTGCTGAATCTAATCACTATTCTATAATCATAACTATTTTTTGGTCCATTCTACCTGGTTTACATTTTGGTTAATATTCTGAGTGTTCTAAAAATTGATTTTTAAATTGGTAGGAGCTCTGATCTCTATGAGAAAAACCTATGTTTGTTTCCCCTCTTCTAAGAGGAGGAATGAAGACCTTGCAATGACTTCTCTTAGAAGAAAGAGCCCTACAAGTGTGTTATGCTCTGAAATACATGATATAGCGATGATAATAAAAAATATGTCTCAAGATATAGCATAGTTTTTATAGGATATTGTTATATCAACAAGGGTATTCCTATATAAATATAACAATTTAATAGCATGTGTAGTATACTAAATTAAAACTAAAAATGTTAGTTGTTAGTTATTAGTTATCAAAGAGGGATAGAGCATGATGTCCATCATGACATCTAAGAAAAAAATATAATGCATGATGTGGATCATGGAATTGAAAATAGTTGAGAAGTAAATAAGCAATAAGCATACAAGGCAAGAAGCAAGAAGCACACAAAGGTGGCCAAGGGTCCAAACAAACAAGGGAGATGGAAACATGTCACTCAATCTGGGAAAGAAAGCATACAAGGCATGTTCAAATTCCATATATACATACAATTGGAAATAATTAAACTTGACATGAGGGCCACAATCACATAGAAGAGTACAAGCAAAGGACATCAGCAAATGTCCTAAGGCACATACAAGAGACAAAATAAGAATTGAGAAATGCAATCACATCTACCTACACAAAACAAGAAAGGAAAGCATGTAATATGCTAGAAATAAAAATGCATCTAACTAATCAAATGAAGAAGTGAAATTATGTAAAACATGTAGTACAAGACTAGGTAGATTCTAAGAAATACACAAGTGTTATATATTAGTGAATGTCAATAAAGTAATCTATATAAACTAGTAAGTAATGTACATCAACATAATAACTAGAGTGTGTGGTGTAAGAATGAGATAACTTGGATGGTGTAGTCATGTAGAGCATGCCCCAAATGGGTAGATATATCGATGTGTGTCTCTAATTTAGAAGTAATATGCCCCCTTAATGGGTAAAGTGAAGCAATCATGGATCTGGATGCCACTACACACACTCAAAGAAGATCAAGTGAAGCATGGTAATGTAGATAAATCAACAAATAATAACATATAATAGAAAATGTAACCCTGGCATGGTAGTAGAAATGTAAAGCATGGATGATGCATACAATTGAAATGTTTTTGGTATTTTGATATATTTGAATGTTTTTGGATTTTTTTATATATTTGAATATTTTTAGATTTTTGATATATTTGAATATTTTTGGATTTTTGACATGTTATATTATTTTTGGTATTTTGAAATATTTCTATGTACAATCAATCATAAGGAAAATATGTATAATAAATTAAAAATAAGCTATGTACAAGTAATCATTAAGAGACTACGTACAATAAGTTTTTTAAAAAACTATGTACAAGTAAGCTGAGAAAAAATGATACTAACCGATGAGTCTCGAAAGAAACTCCTTGTCATGGTGTCTTATATCAAATAAAGGAATCATGCATGATTGTGAAGCATGAGGGAATGGCTGCGAATATGACTCTAAGTATTCAGATTCATTGTGGGTATCTTTGAAATCATAATAGTTTGTATTATTCTACTCATCATTATCATCTTGATTTTGAACCAATGGAATGCTAGTGTTGACTTTTGTTGTATCTACATCTTTTCCTTTGGTGAATTATGTCTATGAATGTTTTGACTTAGGATGTTCAATAATTTCTAAACCTTGATGATAAACATTATCAACTGCTAGAATAGGAGTAGTGATGTCTTGAGCATGCTTTCCCAACCCTTGACCTTGATAATCAAATTGTTGTAGATATTTTTTACCAAACCCATATTGCTTTGAATGTTAAGCCTCATTTTGAAGAGGCAGATTTACATCTTTTTCATGCTTTACATGTGCTTGTGGTACTATTTATTGCTCTAATTTTGATTTTTGATCCTTTTGTTGCTCTGAGTTATGCTTTGGTAATCACTTTTGTACTATTTTTGAATTTAACCCTTTGTCAATGTGTTCCTATGTCACTATATATTTATTGACTAATTTACCTTATATAGGGTCCTCATTAAAAATAATCTATTGTATATGTTTTTTAATGTCAAACATGAATCTATGTGATGCCCATGCATTTTATGATATGCATAATAATATCTAGATCTTTTCACTGGATGTAGAGGAGGTTGTTTGATCAACTTAAATTTGATTATTTCCCTTGGTACCTCACTTGAAATTTTATTTGATCTTTTATTGCTTTTTGAATCACTAGTTTTAGAGTTACTTTGTTGTGATTTCTTATTTTGATATGTAACATTGCTTGCAACCATTTGGCTAGGTGAAGGTGCATATACATGATTGGAACTAGGGTGCCTTTGAGGCTTTTATATTGTAATTTTATTTTCCAATGTTGTGATATTTTCATATAATATCTGATTCTACCTTTGTAAATCTAAAATTAACTTGCTTATATTGGGGATTTGATCCCTTAGAGTCTCACAAGTGCAAACCTTAGTTGCTTATGACTGAACATGTAAGCACATATGTTGAAGAGGGTTTGAAGAATCTATAGTCTAAATGTATGCATTAAGAACAATAGTGTAGGCTACCTTATCTTTTGGAGGATTAATAACATAGACCTAGTTAGAGGGAAATTAGTTATCACCCTCTTGAGGGAGAGGAGGAGAAGGAAATTCTTTCCTATGCTTAAAATATGACAATGAAACTTGACAAGTGGTTGTTATATTATGTAATGGGTATGTAATAATTTTATTCTTAATTGAATTTCACATAATAGAGAGATATCATGTTAAAGAAGTAATGAAACCTTGTATTAAGGAAAGGTAAACATTGCTTTGAAGGAGAGGGATATGAACATGTTTAGTAGTACATTTCTTAATATCATCTCATACTATAAAAAATAAGCATTAAAGGGAAAGAATGAAGCTTTGTATTAATATATAGTAAAATTAATCATTCATATACATGATAAGACCAAGTATGACTTTTTTATTAGTTGTAAAAAATGTTTTGAAATGAGTAAGATCCATTTTTTATTTCTGTTTAAAAATCTATAAGGTGATACCTCAAAAACAGAGGGACCTAGTAAATGCAATTAAAGTTTGAAAGAAATTATTTATAAAATTACTAACATAAATTTTAAAAATTAAATGTGAATTTCTGATTTAAATATATAGGAAAAATAAAACAAATACTAGAAAAATCAGCAAGGAATTTTCCCTAAGGTTTTTAGGGTTTTTATGTACAAATGAAGTCAGGTTCACTAAATGATTTAACAGTTTTGGAAATATTGGAATCTTATTTTTAATTTAGTTAGGGGTCTAAAATAAATAAATTAGTAAATAATATTGAAATAATTATAGTATTGATTTGTATAATTTATTGTGTCTTTTAAACCTTTCTAAAAATAGAAATAAATAAGGAGAAATGCAACTTAGCTTGAAATTAGACTAAGATGGCTAAGATAGAACCTAAAATTGACTGTACAAGATTGAGACAGTGTCTGAGCTTGGATTTGGATTTCATTTGGTGAAAGGATAGGAATGTCAAAAACAGGACACTTTAGGGTCCAATGTTATAGTCTAAGTCCTACCGCTGTTATCCAAACTAGTCATAGAGATCTAAGTTTTTTGGGTTTTGTCTACTGTCCTCATGTAAGCCTGTTTATGAAATTTTGAGTCTTGAGTATCAATGAAACTTTTTATGGAGCTGATGTAATCTTGAAACCCTAGACCTTCATTATGCTTGATAGAACTTGAGAAATAAGGGGGGTTAGTGTGTGTAAGATGCATTAAACATGTATCCACGCCCCTTATATGGGCACACTACCTAAATACCAATAATCTAAAGAGGGATCAAGCCATATGTAGTTATCCCACTTGATGTGCTTTGTGTAAGAGTATAATGAGGATGCAAACATGCCAAATTGAGAGTGTTTGAGGTGGCTAGGGACTGGTGTGAGGGTTTGAATATATTTTTAACTGTGTTGGATGACTATATTTAGAGAATAGGGAAATTTGACTTAGTGGTTTATTTGTATTCTTGTTCACTTTGTAAGTTTTGTCATCACCCTTCTAAGTGAACTTTGAATGGACTTTTATAGGGATATATTGGTCATGAGTTAAATGTACTCATGCTAGGTCGACATAATAAAGAATAGGAATCAGATGAAAATGGTTATTTAGGCTCAAAATGTGATTGGATAAGAGTAAAAAAAATGAGACAACTTAGGGTCCAATGTTATAGTCCATGTCTGACACTCCTGTCTTATAGGCACAGGACCTAGGGGATAGAATTAGCCTAGGAAATGTAGCCTAGTTGAGCTAGAATCAAGTTTTAGAAGTCTATGTATGACTGGTTATGAGAAAAAAGGTGTGTAAAAGGGTCATGTAAGTATGTAAGAGGGTATTATGGCTATGGTGTCATAAGAGACACTCAAGCTACCAATTTGGATATTTTATATGACTATAATACTAATACCCTCAATCATTGGTGATCTCGATAATCTCTCCATCAAGTTTGGGCCCAAATATTTGATAATATTTAGGTGGCTTATATTGAAACCAAAAAATCCCATTTCATTTGGTATATCCTCTACCAAGGTCTGCCTATTAGGAATAGGCTTAAGCACATGGGTTTCTTAAATCCCACTTGTCCAGTCGATCATCACCCAGAAACTATCAAACATCTCTTTTGGTTTTACCTTCATGCCCAATCAACCTGGAGATGAATTCATACCCTTTTCAAACACTTTAGGAATAAAATTTTCACTTGGAAAATGGATCTCATTGTGGAATCCACTTTGGTGCTTGAAATATATAATAGATTCTATCAAAGTTTCCATACTGATATTTTGTTTCATATTTGGAAATCTAGAAATCAAGCATGTTTCAATAGTGAAGCTATGGGAAAAAAATTGTAGATAATAAATTTGTGATTGTTAATGTCACCCTCTAGATACATATTCAAACATATAAGATTCATCTCGATCTTCACCATTTGAATTACCTCCTAGACCATTTGGGGAATGCTCCTTATGCGATCAGTCATGAGCCTATTGATCACCCTCCTCACCAATCCCCTCTTGAGAAATGTGGGTGTGGGGGGAGGTACCACCATTCTCACAGTTGGAGGTATCAAAGTTAGGATAGATACTCTCCTCGCTCTCACTAGCCATTTCCTCCCCAAGGATTTGGTAGAGGAAATAAATATATTGGAGGTGCATGGTGGATATCCCCTCTACAGGATTAATTCCCAAAGTTGGCTTTCGCCATCTCTCCTTCCAACAAATATTCTTAGGTGCAACATAATTTTGAAGCTAACCAATAAATTGATGGATTGGACACCCTCTCAGTTGATTAATGTCCCCCAATAGAGGTTTGATCAGGAGAAAAGCCTCAGGACCCTCTACCTCTGCCTCCTCCATTAATCACCAAGTTCACAATGGGTACCTAATTGTTTCCTTATGATTTGTGTTATTTCATTACCTTTTTTTATTGATGTGCACTTGAATTAGTTTAACTATCATTTTTGGCTAGGTTGTGGCCTCTTTTGGAATTTTATTTCTCCCAAGGCCTCTTTATCTTGGTGTGGCTTTTAGGGTGTGACTTTTCCATCCATTTTTGTATGATTAACATTGTAGTATAGGTTTTTATTAAATTAATAGAAATGCAATTTGCAATCAAAAAATATATAGATGCACACTATATTTTTTCAATGACATTTTATTTCTCTACACCTATTTAATTAAATTTGTGTTATCACATTTTATAGATCAAAGGAGGATTATATTGAAAATAGTTAATCATGAGTGGACCAACATATAACAAGAACCACAATGGAGAAGTATGTAATAGTGTGCGCATTATATTTTTTCAAAGCAAGGAATAATTAATAGTCAGACTTGAGTTGTGGTGTCTTTGGTTGTAGAGTTTGTTTTTTTAATTTGGAATCCCTCACATGACTTTTTGATACAACCTAGACATAATACTTTTTCTCTCATAAATTACAATAGATCTTCTTAGTAGAAAGTCCAATGTCAATGCAAGTTTGAGAGTGCTTCACAACCTTGATTCTACTTTACAAGTTTATTTTCCCTTCTTTTGAAGTTAAAATTAAGTGCTTACACCTTGTTGATTATAAAAATCCACTTTACTTAAACTACATGCATTCCAAACCAAAGACATTGATGATCTGGGATAGGTAATGATTACACATATTTATGGAAAATCCTTATCATTTGAAGGAAAATTTGTCAGCTTCTAAACACTATGACATAATAAGCATCAAATTCACATGGGCTAGCACCATTGAATATGAATATTTGTATATATGTAGTCTCATTTTAAACTATCATATCCCATTTTTATATGCATGTAATAACTATTTACACATGTCAATGTGGTGTGCCACTTGAACTTAGTTGGATAAACTTTTGAAATTTATTTACTATTGACTACTAGTATCATTATGAAACTAAATGGCTTCATTCTTAAGATGATTGTTATTATGCATTATATTGTTATGAGACTTATAATGATTAATGATAGATACATGGATCTAACATATATTTTGACATTGAGTTACATAGGGCAAGCAAGCATATTTTTAAGCAATGTAGAGATGCATTAATGATTTAACATTATATTACTTTTAGGTTAATATTTAAATTTATTAACTACTAATGGGTCTTATCTAAGTGTGTGATTGCATCACAGGTTACTCTAGCCCTGTATAGAGGGAGGTTATCATTGAAGAGAGTTGTATTAAATAAGGTATCACGAAACATGAAAGATGTGGTGTCAATCAAGTGAACTGAGCATGATATAGGTATCCCATAGATGGGTTAGCTATAGTGTTTACCTTTCAATCAAACCTCTTTTAGTACACTAATTTATTAAGCTAAATTGAATCTGTTTACCCTTTCTACACTAATTAAAGGATTTCAACTTAGCCTGGAACATGCACGACCAAGTAGAAGACATTAAATGTTTTTAGTTAAAAAATATTTTACCGTAAGATAGAAAAATAAATAATATAAAAAGATTTTAAACATTTAATTCTCTTTGAAATCAAATATTCTACTTTCAACTAACACGCCACCCTTAGGGGATAAAAATATAGTTGGGATTAAATTCAAATTTGACTTGAGTATTTTATCCTAGTGAAACCCCCCTCACCCTTTGTGCCACATGGGGGAATAGTAAAGTAGCTGAAGAGAATAGTGAAGTTGGGTGAAAAAATTAAATGCTAGGATCTATTTATTGGCCTTTGGAATGTCAAACTAGTAACAAAAAAATGAAAGGAAGGAAAAAAGGAAAAGAGTAGGGGTTAATAGAGGAAAGGAGGGAAGTGTAGCAAAGGAGGAGGAGAGATGGAAGAATGAGGGAGGGATATGTGTTCATAATTAGTCTTTGGCTAATCAGGTTAGTAGATTTTTTTAAATAATGATGTCTCTTATTTCAAATATTTTTTGTCAAAGTAAATCTAAAATTATTGGAATAGCCAGTGAGATATATAACTAAATTCAGACCTTCCTCATACCCTTTCTCAACCCATTCTCTCTTTATTGCGCAGTCCATTTGTTTTTCATTTGAATATGGATTGTAGCTTAAAGAATATTTAAATCTAAATGACCATCAAATAAAATTTATTCTTTTGATATAGGATTATGGCATCCTTTTCCTCTATTAATGATCTAGTAAAGTTTTTAAAAAAAAATAAAAAGAATAATGTAAATGCCTATAGTTTTTAACTACCATACATGTCTTTTTATGGATTTTATCTACCCATTACCCAGTTGTAGTGTCATATTTCTAGTAAGAGCTCAAAGCTTGTAATCCAAATAAAATTTATTTTTATTTTTTAAAATAAATCTTTCTTTCCTTATATAGTTGACCTCTCATAGAACTGCTCTTTTGTTATTTTCAAATGCTCTACTCTTTCTTTTAAAGACATTATTTTAGACTTAATTGATCCCCTTCTGGTATGGTAGATGTTGATAATCTATGATCATTTATGTCCTTGTATATATTTGCTAGATCACTTTTCATTAATAGATCAAAATTCTAAATTTAAGAATAATCAAAACCATAGATTAGTAAAATAGCATAGCACCATTTTCCACTGGAAAAATTGAATAGATTCAAGATAACAAATGAGAAATCCAAAAAAAAAATTACCTTTCAAGTTTACATGGGGTGATGCTTTAGAAGGGAATTTTGATCTTTACAAAAATAAACCAATGATTATTCTTTTATCCTTTTAGCTGGACGCAAATGTTTGATAGTGGTTAAAATAAAAACATCATAACATTTCCAACATCTAATAACACCTATTGTATTAGATAAATGTCCACTGGAAACAATTGTAAATTCGGTGCCTTAATCCTACAATATACTTTTGCACTAGCAAAATTATTTAGTTTTGTTTTTTATATTTGCAATAATAGGTATGGCATATCTTTTGATAGTAGTCAAAATATTAAATTTACCATGAAACCTTTTTATTTTTATTTTTATTTTTATTTTTATTTTTATTTTTATTTTTATTTTTATTTTTATTTTTATTTTTTTAATACATATTAATCTCTTTCTACTTTACCATAGTGCCATGGTTTTGCATCCCCTGAGTCATCTTTTTATGTGAAAAGAATAAAATGTATATGCAATATTTTTCAAATTTATTATTATTGATTATAAATATTTTTATTCACCGATAACTTTAAACTAGTTTGTAAGGAGTAATAATAATGAGTTTGAATCACTTTATAAAAAATAAAGGAGCATTTGATAAAAAGAAAGTAAAATGTAATTTTCTATGTAAACATGAAATTTATATTAGGAAATGGAAACAAAAGATAAAAGATTAATAATTATTATTATCTTCATATCCATGCCATTAAAATCATATTGTACTATATTAAAATATGATTCTAGATAAAAGCATTATGAATACAAATTTTATCGATTTGAGGCAATATTTTTGGTAATAACCTATTACTATGTAGAAATAAAGATAAAATGTAGGAGTAATAGTCCCACATAGTAGATGAAGTTATCTCCGGTCAATTATTTTATTAAAAAAAATTAAAAACCAAAATCCTTAACGGGCATCACTGATAATGCAGGAGCTAGTTTGATAACTAAATGATTGGAATTCTTTGAATGGAGTTCTTGGGGTTATATAACTATGGTAGAATCAAGTAGAAATGGATAGAGATGAATAATCATCATTTGTATTTTACTAATTTTATACCTAGCTTAAATGTCATCAAGTTTCCTTAATGATTAAATAAAAGGTAGGGTGAAAGTTTTATTTTGAGGCAAGAATGACCCTACTAAGCATCAAAACATAGAAATCAAAGATAAAAAAGTAGGTTATAACAAGATTCTTATCTTTATAAACTAATCATTCATCAACATATGGAAAATTCAATGGTTTATTTGGGTGGTATGGGACACTCATGTAAAGTATCATCTCATAAGTGTTTTTTTTAATATAATAAACAGCTGGTAATAAGGATTATCTAAACCCAGTAACTCTGAGATGCCTAGGTCAGGGAAACCTTAGAATAAAATTAGTTGATGCAAAATGTATGGTCTAAGAGATGAGATGGTGAGGTTATCCTAGTTAGACACACATAGTAACTTAGTTACCTAATGAGTTAAGATTCAACAAGGGGTACTTGGTGAATCTAAAAACTTACAGCTATAAATAGTGTATATGGGTAGTATACTTTGGGAATATTTTAATTATAGTCTTGATTCATAGTCACACTCTCAATAATCTATATGGAGTAGTTGAAGTGTTGGTAAATTATCTCTTTCTCAATTGTCAAACTCTTATCTATCCTGCTCATGAAAGGTAGAGCCACTCTCAGTAGATGAGAGGTGTGCAAGGGATCCAAAAGGATCTATAGTTGGAGGAATAGCCATATATAATATTCTTCCTCTCTACATAAATTTGGTCTACTAAATATCTATGATAACTCCTCTACTTACTTATTTTATAAAGGATCAAATGTTAAATGAAGATGATTATGGTAATTACTGATGTACACTATTGAAGTATGATTGCTGAAATTATAAGTTAATAAGGACATTTGATTCAGTCCTAGCTATATAATTTAGATCATATATTTATGATTTATAATGTTGTTAATTTTAAATGATAATTGGATGTTCAAGTTAAAAATAAATGTATTATGTTATTGTAATGTATAGTTAAATATCATAGTTCATTCCAATAATGAATGAGCAAAATTGATAAAATAGAATTGTTTTAATAAGTGTTTATTTTAACTACTTATGTTTGAGATGTTGATATTATGATATAAATTACATTTAGTTTCTATTAAGTTTATGGCATGTGAGTGATGGATGCAAAAAAAATTATAGTACACTTTTGATTTATAAAATTTATTTTAAGTGCATGAAATTTATTATGGTAAATTGTTTAGGAAGTAGATTGATAAGGTAAACTGATCACTATGAGTTGTTCTTCCAATGCTCAATAGAATTATAAATGTATGTATGGCTTAAGATTATGTGATATAACCTTTGGTTAGATAGTTAGTCTAAAAGAGTGTGTGTGTGTGCACACGCGCGCACGCGCGCATGCGTGTGTGTGTGTGTATGTGTGTGTGTGTGTGTGTGTGTGTGTGTGTGTGTGTGTGTGTGTGTGTGTGTGTGTGTGTGTGTGGCTAGTTTAACTATACCTTGAAGGGGATGTCACATCATGGTATCAGAGCCCATCTTCAACACTTGGGCCTAATAGGCTTGCTAAATTTTTGAGTTTCTATTATTTGATCCTACCAAATTACTATGGCTCAAACATGTAACATTGACAAAAGTGATCGAAATGGAGAAGAATTTCAAGCTAAGCTTGACCAGATATTGGCTATGGTAACTGTTACTCAAGAGAGGATGGGTACCATGGAACAACAAGTAAAAAACCTTACTTATAGAGAAGGTCATGAGGAAAACCTAGTAAATCTAATCAATGATGAAGATGACCAGAATGTAGTTGAGCAAAATCAAGAAAATCCTAATGGGAATAGTCATAACATGCTCCTGCCCAAGTGAGCTCAATTTGAAACTGAGTTGGTAAGAGACATGAAGTGGATAGCCCAACCTAAGTATAATGGGGTAGTACTTGGATATGGAGCATAAAATTGGCTTATTGAAATGGATAAGTATTTTGAACTTTGAAACTTTTTGGAGGAAACCAAAGATGTTTGGGGAGCCTACCATCTCTCAGGTGAAGCATTAACTTGGTGGGAAAACTTGAAGGCTAAAATAAAGCTAGCTACAGAAACCACCACTTGGGAACAATTTGTGTCATATTTTAGAAAAATATGGTTACCACATTTGTACTTTGATATAAATGTGATAGATTTTTATAATCTCCAACAAGGAGATATGTCAGTCACTACTTATTGGGAGAAGTTCATCCGACTTCAGAAATATGTACCATAGTATCAAGGTGATGAGAGGCTTCATATTAAAAAGTTTATTTTGGGTTTGAACCCTTAAATCAATAATGATGTTGACCTCCATGGACCCACTACTATGGATGAAGTTTTTGATAAAGATATAAAATAGGAGCATAAATTGAAGTCTATTGCATCAGCTAAAAAGGAATTCTATAACAAAGGGAAGTAGTTTCAGTATAAAAACTCCCCTCCCTTTAGGAATAAGTTTTGGAAAGGCAATAAAAATGATGGGAATAGAAACACAGGTTCTAGGAATAGTTCCAAATTTGGGAATTCAAGAAAATCCAATAATGGATATAAGGGACAAAATGGTAATAGCAATAATACCAATAATAACTTCAACAGTGGGAAGTTCAGTGGTGAGGGAAAATCTTAAGAGAAGAAAGGCCCAATGGGAAGGTGATTTTATTATGGAGGTGATCATTATGATAACCAATATCCTCATTGATCTAATGATGTGTGATCCAAGACACCCCTTCCAAGCCAATAATAAGTATTTTAGTAGAGGATTCATGCAGTGGTAGATAACCGCTAGACATATTTTCAAGTGACACTAGTAGAGGTAGTAGGTAAAATTTTTGGTATGGATGTTAAGATGGATGTTAATCCATCCATAATTTCCAATTCTATAATTTATACTCCTAATATTTGACATGAGCAACTCCCTTCCCGCAAGGACTTGGTGCAGTGTACTTTTGTTAGTTGTTCCTATCTATGTACTCTTTAGCTTGTTTTATTTAGCTCCCAAATAAATGGTGCGATTACAGTGAGATGTGCTTTTAGTACCTACAATTAAAAGGAATGATAATATAAAATATAATGTAGTTCATCCATTTATTACCATATTTTTGAATGTTTGAACTTCTGTAATATGGGTATTGTTATTTTAGAAAGTTTGAAAATATAATTTTACAACAAGATATTGTTATCTTGGAAAGTTAATAATGAAATATGAAATATGAAAGATAAAATTTGTATTAGTATTGGTCATTATATTTTTTCAATATTTTATATATTTATTTTTATATTTCAAATGAGGAAACATAAAATATATACTAGATAGATAGAGTTGAGATTGTATCTCCATCTTCATAGTTGATAAAGGGATACAACTTTCCAAATCACCATATAATCATAACATTTATAATATTTTAATAATGTATATTTCATAAATTATTTTTGTGTAAAGTGAGTGAGCCTAAGTAATTTTGGAAATATATTTTGACATACATGAAGAGGGCTTGATTAAAATACAAAAATAAGGAGAGAATATTAAAGAGTCAGTATCTCATGTCAATGAACTTGTAAATGTAAGTCCTCACCAAAAAGCCAAACATGATGATGAATGAATAACATGAGCCCATTAAATAATAAAATAACAAAACATTGGATTACACCCTTTTCTAGTATGATGGGGGTGCCATCGACAAGAGAGAATTCCTCATATACTAGTTGTATTGACTAACAGTTGCCACAAAGATGCAAGTTACACTGAAAGAGGAGTAATTTTATGTTTTTATAAAGTGAGGTTTTGTAAATCAAAATAGTTTAAATCAATAGTTGTACCCTAATTTAAATCTATGACTGTTAACCATGTCTTAGATTTTATGAAAAAAAATTTAAGAGATAATAATTTTATATTTATAGTGGATGTGATGGTATAAAATGAGGTTGTGTGTGGAGGAGACATTTCATTTCACAATAAACTTCAACAAAGACAAAGTGGTGGGGTAGGGAAATTCCATACAAATAATGAAGGTGGTGAAATATTTCAAGGTGTGTTGGGAAATGATGATGAGGGGACATGAGGTGATGGACTGAAAATACATGTGTAAAATTTACTGATATGTCAATATGCAAATGCAATCTATAGCTTCCACTAAACTTTTATAAATAGCCAATACATCCTTTAAAAAGGATTCATCACGATGAAATCAAATGTCAAATATCCAATGGCTTCTCTAAAGACATACAAGCACTATTTATCATCCTAAATGAAAATTAATTAAACTAAATTTATGATTGGTTTAACTATTCAAGACATTTAAATGACTCTAATCGAATTAGATGAAAATTATAATTAAAATAACCGCAATAAATATTTTTACAAATTATATATCTAATACTACTATGTTTATATTAATATAATAGTATTATTATAAATATACAATATAATTATAATATTGTGTGTGTGTGTGTGTGTGTGAGATATAAATAATAAATATAAATATTAAATAATATTATTTATTATTATTAATAATAGATTACGTTCTTATTATAAAAATATTATATTATTATTCTAATATTTTTATAATTATATAATAATTATGATGGCGGATATCATAACATTAGATGATTCTAAAACTTTAACACCTTTATAATAATTATGATTATTTTAATTTATTCTAGCAAATATAATTACGGCTATATTTAATATAAAAAATGTATAAAATAATTATGTCATCTTTATAATGTTGTTATTATATTAAACTTGTTTTAATAATATAAAAAATATGTAAGAATGTATTAAATTTAAATAATCGCTATTATCTTTATATTTGTATAAATCTAAACTTTCATCAAATAATAATAAAATTCAGATTCAAAAATTAAAGATATGAAATAGAAAATCTAATAATATTAAATGGTATTAAAAATATTGTTATAATATTTAGACTATGTACTTACAATAATTAAGATAAAAATTAGAAAATTAAAATAAGATAGACAATAATGGAAGGAAGGTAAAACATTCTTTTTGAAATATAATAATGTTAAGGAAATTTCGTAGCTAGCTACATAATAAAATACAACTGTCACAATCATCACATCACATTTGCATGTCTTATACATTTGTTTATTTATTTTTTATTCTATTATTTTTCAATTTTAGATATTTTAAAATAAATAAAATGTCATTAATATTAAAAGAAAAAATATATCATTAATATTAAACCTAAAAAACAATTTAAAAAAATTCTAAACTACCTTTCACCAGGCCATCAATGTTATAAGATTATGATTTCCCTTTCAATGGCATCATGTTGTTAAAATAAATTTATTAAATTCAATTGATTCAAATATATATATATATATATATATATATATATATATGCACTCTCAGAATCAAATGCTTGTTTCCCTTAATTGTGCGATGTGAACAAACTAGCTTCATTCAGCATAGATATATTTTGGATAATGTTATTCTTGTCTAAGAAGGTATAGAATGGGATAGAATATCTAACTAGAAGGCATGGTTCATCAATATTGATTTTGAGAAATCCTATGATCATATTGAATGTCCTTTTATAATAGCCATGCTTCAGGATCTAAGGTTTGCTACCAAGTTTGTTCACATTGTCAATATGTTGCTTCAGGATGTTGGGTTCTATATTACTATCAATGGCTCCCAATCTTAACACTTTGAGTTTTAGGATCCATAAAACAAGGTTTCCCTATTGCTCCCTCACTTTATGTTTTGGTTGTAGAAGGATTTAGTTATTTAATGGTCAGTTATGCTTCTAAGGGTCTAATGAAGGGGATCTCTCTTCCTAAAATCACTAGTTAATTAATAGGCAGTTTGTTGATAATTCCTTCATCAATCTATAGGAGGATGAATAATCTATCAATCATTTCATGTAACATTTAGATATTTTTTGTCTTGTATATAGGTCATCTATTCAATGGTGTAAGACTTAGTTCTAGCATTAATCCTTGTCACCTAAAGCTCATTGGCTGAAGGGACATATGTGTCAATGGATCCTTCCTTAGATCTAACTAAAATTTTTAGGCATTCCATATGCTTTCATATCCTCTCATGCATAATTTTGGTCCTATGTGGTTCAAATCATTGTGAAAAATCTCCTTTTGGATCACTAAGCCTTTAACTTTGGTCAAGAAATTCTAGATTTGTTCTAAGGTGCTCACTGTTACTCATGTGTACTATTTGTCTTGTTGGTGTCACTCCAATGCCTCTTATGTAAAGCTTGAAAATAATCTTTGAGACTTCATTTGGGCTAATTCTAAGGGGAGCCTATGTTTTTATACAATATCTTGGGCTAACTGTGGTCACCTTAAAGAAGCTGGTGGGCTAGGACTCATAGACATTAAGCTTTAGGAACTCACTCTTGGGTTAAATGGATCATCAAAAGCTTAGAAGGGAATGAATCTTGGAAAATTTTGCTAAGTTAAATACATCTCTCAAGGTTTCCCACTTGGTAAAAAAATTGGCAAGGAATTGGCTTTCACAATGAACTTATCTCATCAATGACAGTCAAAGTGTGGGGCACTTTTGTCATGAAAATTAGTTGGAAGGCCTGGGAAAATCTCAAACCCTACCTCATTTGGTATGGGGATGGGTTTAGAATCAATCTTTATCTAAACTCCTAGTCATTATGGTTGTCTTCCTGGTTAAACTTCCATAATGTCCCTTTTACCATGGTTTCCTAGATCAAAAGCTTGAGGCTATTTAAGAAATGTATTCTCATGGTTGGTGATGTATTTTTTAATACCTCTAGTGATTGGATTCCTTAGCTTATGTTAAAATCTAAGTTCCATCTTATAAAGGAAGATGCATAATTCTTTTTTGAATTATAGAGTCCCATAGTTGATGAATAGTTGCACAAAATTGGATTTTCCTCTTTTACATCATGATGGAAGCACTGGTCTTTTCCCAAAACCACATCATTTCATTGATACTCTCCTCAGTTCGGTTACAATTTATTGGGCCCAAATATTTAAGAATATTTGGGGGGTTTGTATTGAAACAAAAAAGCCATTTTCCTTTGGTGTATCCTATACCAAAGTCTTCCTATTAGGAATAGGCTCAAGCACATGGGGGTTTTAAATCCCACTTTCCCAATCTATCATCACCCAAAAACTATCAAGCATCTCTTTTGGTTTTTCCCTCATGCCAAGTTAACTTGTAGATGAATTCATAACCTTTTCAAACCATTCAGGCCTAAAATTTTCACTTGTAAAATGGATCTCCTTATGGACTCCATCCTATTACCTATAATATATAATAGATTATTGTACAGTTTCTATACTAATATTTTATTTTAGATTTGGAAATCTAGAAATCAAGCATGTTTTAATTATGAAGCTATGGAAAAAAATTATAACTAATAAATTTGTCATTGATAATGTTACCTTCTAAATATAAATTAAAATAGAAAAGGTTTGGCTCAAGCTTCACCATCTATATAACCTTCTGGACCATTTGGGGAATGCTCCTTATGCAGCCAGTCATGAGCTTATTGATCTCCCTCCTCACCACTCCCCTCTTGAGGGTCATGGGTGTGGGGCAGGTGCCACCACTCTCAAAACTAGAGGTATCAAAGTTGAAAGAGTTACTCTCCTCGCTCTCACTAGCCATATCTTCCCCAATGATCTAGAAAAGGCAATAAAGATAGTGGAGGTGGGGTGTAGAGACCCCCTCTACAATTTTAATTGCCACAATTAGCATTGGCCATCTCTCCTACCCACCAAGATTATCAGGTGCAGCATAATTATGAAGCTAACCAATAATTTAATGGATGGGACCCCCTCTCAGTTGATGAAAGTCCCCCAGTAGAGGATGGCTTGGGAGGAAAGCCACAAGACCCTCTGCCTCTACCTCCTCCATCGGTCACCAAGTTCATAGCTAGTACTTAATTTTTTCCTTATTATTTGTGTTATTTCATTCCCTTTTTTTATTGATGTGCACTTGAGTTAGTTTAAATATGGTTTTTGGCTAGGTTGTGACCTCTTTTGGAATTTTTTTCTCCCAAGGCCTCCTTAGCTCATTGTGGCTTTTGGGGTGTGACCTTTCCACCCATTTTTGTATGATTAGAATTGTACTATAGTTTTTTGTCAAATTAATAGAAGTTTACTTTTCAATCAAAAATTATATAGACACACACTATATTTTTTTAATGACATTTTATTTCTCTACACCTATTTAATTAATTTTGTGTTGTCACATTTTATAGAGTAAAGGAGGATTATAGTGAAAAGATTTGATCATGAGTGAACTAACATATAATAAGAACCATAATGGAGAAGTATGTAATGGTGTGAGCATTATATTTTTTCAAAGCAAGGAATAATTAATAGTCACACTTGAGTTTTGGAGTCTTTGGTTGTAGAGTTTGTTGTTTTGTTGGGAATCCCTCACATGATTGTTTGATATAACCCAAACAGAACACTTTTTCTCTCATAAATTATAATAGAGTTTCCTAGTAGAAATTCCAACATAAAGGTGAGTTTGAGAGTGCTTCACAATCATGCTTCTACTTTAAAATTTTATTTTCCCACCTTTTGAAGTTAAAATTAACTACTTACACTATGTATTTTCCAATAGGACACTTTATATAAAAGTACATGCATTCTAAACCAAAGACATCAAGGATTTAGGAAAAGTAATGATTCAACATATTTGTGGAAATCCCTCACCATCTAAAGGAAAATCGATCAGCTTCCAAACACTATGACATAATAAGCATCAAATGCACATGGGATAGCACCACTGAGTCTAAATATTTCTATATTTGTAATCTCATTTAAAATCACATCTAACAAATAAGCAAATAGGTGACATGCTTGTGGAAATTGGTATAAAATAAGCAAATGCAAGGGTAAAATCAGGGTATTAGAAAATAAACTTTGAATTTCTAAATTCTCTACAACAATTCCATGGCACTTGATATTGCTCAATTATTAAAAGCATCATGGAGGTAGTTACTTGGTTATCTATTAGGCATAAAGAAAGAAAAAATAGTATAAGTGGATAAGTTTTTAGAATTAAATTTTGGGGCGTATCCAATAACATAGTACATAACATAAACCCAAATTAATGCTTCTAGTAAATATACTAGAATCTTCACTATCCATGATGGCAATGCATAATCCCAAACTGGATAGAATATTAGGTGTCTTTATTAGATTAGAAGACTAGAAGATAACTTTCATTGAAATTTTAAAAAAAAACATTAATCATCATATGGAATAGACTAAACAATATATCTCCCATGTAGAAACTTCCATCAATAATGTTCTTCTGGTGCATTTGCATGCCCATAAAAAATTCGCTGTGATTACCCCGATAATTGCAATCTATGTTATTTATTTATTTTAGGATTCATTCTCCTTTCTATAATTAGCTAAATAAAGGGAATCTTTGAGATCTCCAAACATGGGATCCAAATTACTCACCTATACTATTTTAAATATGAAGAGAAAAGATTTTCTCTTCATAACTAACACTTATCTAGATAAGAAAGCTTTAAGCATGTACATTCTACTAATACCATACTTGATCGATGTAAGAGAAGCATGATGGTTCTATTTTATGTCATATGGATGTGATAACTCTTTAATGAGACACTTACCAAAATGAAATGATTGGAAAGCCTCTATAATAATCTTGATAGATTAGATGTGATATGGCTGATTTATATCCATCCATTATTGTTCTTGGTCCTTTCTCAAGGGCACCTACACCAAAATTAACATATCATGCATGAAAAATGAAGTAAATTTTATTCTTTGAAATCACAATTAACCTAAAATTAACCATGCCCCACATAATGGATCATAAAACATGATACTTGTAATAAATTGATTATCCCATTTCTATTTGGGCATTTGAAACCCATGGACTCAAAAAATTCAAGCATATATTCCTGAGGTCCTTGATACACAATCTCTCCTCCAAATAATAATATGATATCATCAAATAGTTTGTATGTTTTAGGAACACGTTTTAGAGGAGATCAACATTATTGCATCAAGGACATGGATAATTTGGCACAGATATTTGATGATCTAGAATGTTATAACAGTGTTCAATCCTATTGAAATTTCATCCATCAAAAAATCTTTGGGATGAATAACTAGAATTTACCCTATACAAATTTTTAATAACAATCACAAAAATTACCATGTTTTAGTAATGAAAATTCAAATTTAATTGTCTCAACTTTATTCTATTTCCAAGGAACTTTCCCTGTATATCCCATGCATGATGACTTTCTTCTATTGACCTACATAAATTCCATGACACATTTAGTCTCCAACTACTTTGTTAGGTTCTGTATTACTATCAATGGCTCCCAATATTAACACTTTGATATTTAGGATCCATCAAACAAGGTTGCCATGTTGCTCCCTCACTTTGTGTTTTAGCTACAGAAGGATTTAGTTATCTAATGGTCAGTTATACTTCTAAGGGTTTGGTTAAGGGGATCTCTCTTCCTCATTCAGATCACTAGTTGATTAATAGGTAGTTTGTTGATGATTTCTTCCTCACTCTACATGAGGATGAAGACTTTATCAATCATGCCATGGAACATTTAGATGTCTTATATCTTGTATCTAGGTCATTTATCCAATGGCGTAAGCAGTTCTATCAAAAATCCTTGTCACCCAAACCTCATTGGTTAGAGGGATATATGTGTCAATGGATCCTTCCTTGGATCTAATTTTATTTTTTTGGCATTCTATTTGCTTTTAGAGCCTTTCATGCATAACTGTGGTCTTACATGGTTCAAAGACTTGAGAAAAATCTCCTTTTGGATCACTAAAACTTTAACTTTGGTCAAAAAATTCTAGATTTCTTTTATGGTGCTCACTATTACTCATGTGTATTATTTATCTTGTTGGTCTCACTCCAATGCCTCTTATGCAAAGCTTGAAAATAATATTTGAGACTTCATTTGGGACAATTCTAAGGGGAACCAAGGTTTTCATACAATATCTTGGGCTATTTATGGTCACCCTAAAGAAGTTGGTGGGCTGGGAGTCATAGACATCAAGATTTAGGGGCTCACTCTTGGGGTTAAATGGATCATCATAAGATTGGAAGGGAATGGATCATCATAAGATTGGAAGGGAATGAATCATGAAAAATTTTGCTGAGGCACTACATCTCTCAAGGTTGCTCACTTGATTAAAAAAAACTTGGCAAGTATTTGGATTTCATAGTGCACTTATCTCACTAATGATAGTCAAATTAGAGGGCACTTTTATGATGAAAATTATTTAGAAGGCATGGGAAAATCTCAAACCCCACCTTATTTGGGTAGGTGATGGGTTTAGAATTAATATTTCTCTAAACTCCTGGTCATTGTGGTTGTCTCCCCAGTTGAACTTCCATAATGTCCCTTTCCCATGGTCCCCTAGATCAAAAGCTTCAGGTTGTTTAAGAAATGTATTCTCATGGTTGGTGATCTATTTTGTAGTACCTTTTATGATTGGAATCCTTGGCCTATGTTAAAATCTAAGTTCCATCTTAATAAGGAAGATGCATAATTAATTTTTGGATTATAGAGTCCCATACTTGATGAATACTTGCACAAAATTGGAGGTTCCTCTCTTACATCTTGGTGAAGGGACTAGTCTTTTCCCATAACCACATGATTTCATTGATACTATCCTTGGTTGGGTTATAATTTGTTGGCTCTTCAGGATGTTGATACAGATACCCTCAATCATTGGTGGTCTTGCTAATCTCTCCATCGGGTTTGGGCCCCAAGATTTGATAATATTTGGGTAGCTTATATTGAGACTAAAAAATCCCATTTATTTTGGTGTATCCTTGACTAAGGTTTACCTATTGGGAATAGGCTCAAACACATGGGGGTTTTAAATCCCACTTGCCCAGTCTGTCATCACCCAAAAACTATCAAGCATCTCTTGTGGTTTTCCCTCATGCCCAGTCAACTTGGAGATGAATTCATACCCTTTTCAAACCCTTTAGGCCTAAATTATTCATTTGGAAAATGGATCTCCTAGTGTACTACACTCTGTTACCTAAAATATATAATAGATTCTAGCAGATTTTCCATATGGATATTTTATTTTAGATTTAGAAATATAGAAATCAAACATGTTTTAATAATGAAGCTATGGAAAAAAAATTGTAACTAATAAATCTGTGATTGATAATGTTACCCTATACATACAGAGTCAAAAAAATAAGGTTCAGCTCAAACTTCACCATCTACATCACCTTTTGGACCATTAGGGGAATGCTCCTTGTGTGATCAGTCATGAGCCTATTGAGCCCCTTCCTCACCACTCCCCTTTTGAGGGTCATGGGTGTGGGGTAGGTGCCACCACTCTCCCAGCCATAGGTATCAAAGTTGGAAGATCTAATCTCCTCACTCTTGCTATCCATATCCTACCCAAGGATATTTTAGAGAAAACAAAGACAATGGAGGTGGGGGATGGAAACCTCCTCTATAGGATTAATTCCCATAGTTGGTGTTGGCCATCTCTCTTCCCCACCAAAATTCTCAGGTGCAACATAACTCTAAAGTTAACCAATGGCTGATGGATGGGACCCCCTCTTAGTTGATTAAGGTCCCATAGTAGAGTATGGCTCAAGAGGAAAGCCTCACAATCCTCTGCCTCTACCTCTTCCATCGGCCACCAAGTTAACTATTGGTATGTAGTTGTTTCCTTGTTATTTGTGTTAGTGCATTCCCTTTTTTTGATTGATGTGAACTTGAGTTAGTTTAACTAGGGTTTTTGGATTGGTTGTGGCTTATTTTGGAATTTTATTTCTCCCAAGGCCTCTTTAGCTTGTTGTGGCTTTTGGGGGTGTGACTTTTCCACCCATTTTGTATGATTAATATTGTAATATAGTTTTATGTTAAATTAATAGAAGTGCACTTTTCAATCAAAAAATATATAAATGCACACTATATTTTTTAAATTACATTTTATTTCTCTAAACCTATTTAATTAATTTTATATTTTCACATTTTATAGATCAAAGGAGGATTATAGTTAAAATAGTATATCATGAGTGGCCTAGCATATAACAAGAACCATAATGAAGAAGTATGTAATGGTGTGAGCATTATATATTTTCAAAGCAAGGAATAATTAATAGTCAAACTTGAGTTGTGGATTCTTTGGTTGTAGAGTTTGTTATTTTTTTGGAAATCCCTCACATGATCACCTGAGACAACCCAGACACAATACTTTTTCTCTCATAAATTAAAATAGAGATTCCTAGTAGAAATTTCAATGTCAATGCAAGTTTGAGAGCGCTTCACAACCCTAATTCTACTTTACGAGTTTATTTTCCCACCTTTTGAAGTTAAAATTAATTACTTACACCATGTTGAATCTAACAATCCACTTTATTTAAACTATGTGCTTTCTGAACTAAAAACATCAAGGATTTGGGACAAGTAATGATTCAATGTATTTTTGGAAAATCCTCATCATCTGAAGAAAAATATGTCAGCTTCCAAACACTATGACATAATAAGCATCAAATGCACATGGGATAGACCCATTATATCTAAATATTTCTATATTTGTAGTCTCATTTAAACTCACAAAATCTAACAAATAAGCAAATAAGTGGAATGCTTATGGCAATTGGTATAAAATAAACAAATGCAAGGGTAAAATCAAGGTATTATAAAATAGACTTTTAACTTATAAATTATTTACCACAATTCCATGCCACTTGATATTGCATAATTATTAAAAGCATCATGGAGGTAGTTACTTGGTGTTATATTAAGCATAAAGAAACAAAAAATCTTATAATTAGATAAGTTTTTAGAATAAAATTTTGGTGAAAATCCAATAACATAGTATGTAACATAAAACCAAATCAATGCTTCTAGTAAATATAATAGAATCTTCACTATCCATGATGTCAATGCATAATCCCAAACTAGATAGAATAGTAGGTGTCTTTACTAAAGTATAAGACTAGAAGACAACTGTCATTGACATTTTTGAAAAAAATATTGAACATCATATGGAATAGACTAAAGAATATAGCTCCCATGTAGAAATTTCCATCAATAATGTTCCTCTGGTGTATTTGCATGCCCATAAAAACACATAAAATCTAACAAATAAGCAAATAAGTGACATGATTATGGTAATTGGTATAAAATAAACAAATGCAAGGGTAAAATTAGGGTATTAGAAAATAGACTTTGAACTTATAAATTATCTACCACAGTTCCATGCCACTTGATATTACACAATTATTAAAAGCATCATGGAGGTAGTTACTTGGTGCTCCATTAGGCATAAAGAAACAAAAATCTTATAAGTAGATAAGTTTATAGAATTAAATTTTGGTGCAAATCTAATAACATAGTACGTAACATAAAACCAAATAAATGATTCTAGTAAATATAGTAGAATCTTCACTATCCATTATGGCAATGCATAATCCCAAACTAGATAGAATAATAGGTGTCTTTGCTACAGTAGAAGACTAGAAGACAACTATCATTGACATTTTTAAAAAAGAATTAAAAATCATATGGAATAGACTAAATAATATGGCTCCCATGTAGAAATTTCCATCAATAATGTTCCTCTGGTGCATTTTCATTTCCATCAATAATGTTCCTTTGGTGTCTTTACTACAGTAGAAGACTAGAAGATAACTATCATTGACATTTTTGAAAAAACATTAAACATCATATGGAATAGACTAAATAATATAGCTCCAATGTATAAATTTCCATCAATAATGTTCCTCTAGTGCATTTGCATGCCTCGAGATTACTATATTGATTTTAAAAGCCTCAACACTCTAAACTTCCTGCTATTGATTTTATTTCTAATTTTGAACTTGTATGTAACATAATGAAGGGGTGGAGAATAATGGTGGAGACATGTTAAAAATCATGCCCTCTACACATGTCATATTCACAAAGGTATTATGTACATCAAATTTGACACTTCTTTTTATTCTTGTAATGCCAGATGATTTTTTGAATGGATTTTTTTCCAAATTTTATAGTGGATAATGCATGATTGGGCAGATGAAGAATGCATTCAAATTCTAAATAATTTTAGCAAAGAAATTTGAGAGAGAGGGAAGGTGATCATAGTGGATGTGGTTTTGGATGTAGGAGAGAAGGTGGCATTTAATCTAGTCTGGGTATTTTGTCTAATCTGGTAGTGCTTTTGCACACCTCTGGTGGGAAAGAAAGGACACAAGAGGAGTGGAAGAAAGTTTTAATGGAAGCAAGATTTCCTTGTTTCAATGTCATTTCCATACCAACGATGTAATCTATTATCACGGCTTTTCCTTATTATTCTTGAAGGGGGACTATTGTATTCAACTTCATTTAACCGATGATTATTAGTCCATGTTTCAGTGAATCAGATATTGTTGATTTCTATGTTTATATTATGTGAGCCTTTAGCTAAGGTTATTTATAAAATATTTAACAAATAATATAAAATAATATTGAATATCATTTTTTCATTCATTGAGGAAAATGGATTTTATGGATGGATTCATGTAGCCTAAGATGATTAATTCAGTGTTATAACCCCATTTTTGAAATCAAGATAGTTTTGATAACTTGTGTTAATTACATTAATGGTAGTATTTTTCCTTTGGATGGGATGGGCCGTGCACCTATAGTTATTAGTGTTTTTAATTACAGATTTAGGTGGTGACTGCAGGCAACGGGCGTTAATCATTTTGTAATCCCAAGTCTATAAAAATGCATTCTTATTTGCATGACAAATCTACATTTTCTATCTCTATAAACAAAAATTTGCAAATCCCTATTGTTTCAATTCCTGTCTATTTTCATCATTTGCATTACTAGCAAAGGTGGGTACCCTAGTTTGATAGGGATTAATAATATTCAAAATAAAATGTTTCTCTCTTTTTATTAATCTCTCTCACCTCTCATCTCACCATGTTTGTTTGTTTGTTACTACTCCTTTTGAAACAGAAATTTCACATAATGGAAGTGGGTACAACTATCCTTATCCTTCCCCTAGAAAATTTTCCCAATTGCTATTGTGCACTATAGAAAAAACTCTAAAGATCTCCCGATTCCACTCTTAGTTTAGGAATTTTATCTAGCTTGCTAATCTCACTCTCAACTTGGGAATCTCATCCATCCTCATTCTTGATCTCACTCACATAATTAGTAGTAGCTAGTATATGGGTAGGGACACTAATACTACCCATGTCAATGGTGTCCCTAGCCATATTGGTGAATGCCCATGTAATGCAAGTAGGATCTGTGCTTGTTTTCCATGCAATGGATTTGATGCATCTCTACATATCTAAAACTAGATATGAAAATATACGAATAGATCATGGATTCATAAAATACAATGCTCACTAAAAAAGACCTTAGGTGAAACTAATACAATGGGTACATTTTGTTTACATGGGTTGTTTAACACTTCTGGGTTGTAATGTGTTAAGCCATATAGGTTTAATATCAGTCAAAGTGAGAACACCATATATCTACTTAGAAATTTTTACATCATGGCTTCCACATACAGAATGAAACCAATCGACTAGGCCATATTTGTCATTTTGGTCATTGGATTTTTTTAAATATTTGAGAATACATAAAAAAAAGACAAACTATATAGGGAAAAACATACTTAACTCTTGACCATGTGCTTAAGTCTTATTACCTAATGACCTCTTTGGCTACACTTGGGGACACGAATGGAATTTTAATCCTAGTTAGATTATGGATATACTCATTTTTTTAGTCACCATTGTAAGGGCGTTTTGAATGACATCTTTATTGTTTTTGAATTTTCTCTTACATAAATTTCATTAATAAATGCAAAAATGTAATTAAGAATTGTAATTCATCTAATTTTTTAGGATAAACTTATATATTTTTGTTCTAACAACTAGACCAATCCACCCAACATTTTGTATAGATATGAACAAAGTCATAGTGCTCATGGCAATGTTTTTTTACATATTTTTAGACATGAAATTAAACCAAATGTTTTATAGGCTAAGGCATGAAGGCACACATCTCATGGCAAGAAATTAAACCAAATTTTATTCAAAAGGAGACCTTAAGATGCAAATAGAGCAAGGGAGGGACTGCCATGTGTGTCTAAGATTGAAATAGGATGGAGTCCTCACTACATGTTGTAATTCTAAATTTATTTTGTTATAGTGTTGTATGGGGTAGGAATTTATCATTGTAAAAGAATTTTAAAGGATTCAAAAGAGACCAAAATCATGTGGTTGCCAATATTCTATAGCATATACATCTGCTGAGACTTATTTTCTGTATTGGGCTTGAAACTATTTTAACTATTGAGAAGTTGTTCCAGCATTCTCTATTTTCTAAATTCTAATGATTGAGAATTTTATTGGTACATCATGGTAATTAGGCTATTAAAGACTGTAAATTTACAAAGTGTGGAACATACACTATTTTTAATTTCATATAAGTCTTGGTACCATTAATGGTGGTTGGGTTGGACTATCTTTAAATTAATAAAATAGCAAAAAAAAACTATAAGAATTCATGTAAAGCACCAAATATTTATACTATACTTAATGATTAGGAAGGCTACTCATTTAGTTTTAACCAATTTAAAATTCAGGGAGTAAAAAAGCAATTGGAAATTTGGTATGCAAAGAATCACATCAAAGATCAAGATTTGTTTTATACTTCTAACTATGACTAGTAAGGGTAGTCTTAAAACTGAATATAAATTTGTAGTTGTGTTACTATAACATTTCACATAGAATATATTAGCACTTGAATTTGTATAATTCTTGTTCCAAGTTATAGACTAAAAATGATGCCATGTTATGAAGACTATAAGTTTACAATGGAACATAATAAATCAATTTATGCCCACCAATTGATTATTTCTAACTCAACTCATAATAAAAAATTGCATAAACCAATAGTGTTCTGCTATTCAAATAGAGTCCCCCACACCCCTACCATATCTACTTGCAACTCACTTTCTAATTGTACAATTTTATAAAAAAAATGATGCTTGGGATGTCGTTATCTATCTCTCTATTTCATGGAGTTTTCTTTTCTTTTTAAAAATTTCTCAATTCAAATATTGTATCTCCAAAAGATGTGTGAATTTTTCCCTTACAATAATTTTATATTATTCAAATTAATTTTTGTTTTCTATTGATTATTATATTAGTGGTTGATTTGTGTTATGTAAAGTTCATTTCTAGCTAATATACTTGTTATTACATACCTCTATTAAAGCATGAAATAAGTCCATAGCTAAAGCCTCATCCCTTTTTGTTTGTGGTGTTATCTAGTTCAAGCCTCCTCCCCTCAAACAACTCAAATGATGGTTGAAAGTAAAATTGGTTGAATCTTATATCATTGATAAAAAAAATGTTTAACATCTTTTAGCTTTTATTTTTTATGCATAGTGGGGATCTTTTGGTTGGGTAAAACATGGTGCATTGAGGTTATAGTCAAACTTTTTGACAAAATGCCTTTAAATTTTAAAGCGTAGTAGTACAATTTTAATGACATGTCTAAACACTTTATCTTACTCTAAGAAATAATTTTTTCAGCTTGCTATTTAAATTTTCTATTGTTTAGCTTTCCAATAGGTAGAAGACCGATTGATTTTCACACACTAATGTCATGACATAACATAATAGGTTGGTTTCTAGATCTTTGTTTATATGACATTGTATATTTGTATTGAAAAAAGTGTTATCAACCATCAGTATAGGCTTGAAGTTAATTATTAACATGTTAACTTGTCTAATCTACACTGAATGGTTTAATTGACAAGTTAAGTTTTTTGTGCAAGGAAACTATGTGTAGAAGCAAGCATCATTGATATGAAAGCTCCTTATGCAATGTAGCAACTCTACATAATAAGATAGTCAATTCATGTAATTGTTGAGAGGGATGTTAAGCCATCCATAATTTCCAAGTCTATAATTTATACTCCCAATATTTGACATGAGCAGCTCCCTTCCTATAGGGACTTGGAGCAATGTGCCCTTGTTAGTTATTCCTATCTATGTATTATCTATCTTACTTTATTTGAATCTAAAATAAATGGTGAGATTATAGTGAGATTTGGCTTTTAGTACCTTCAATTAAAATGAATAATAATATAAAAGATAATATAGTGTGTCCATTTATTACCATATTTTTGAATGTTTAAACTTCTACAATATGGGTATTATTATTTTAGAAAGTTTGAAAATATAATTTTATAACAAGATATTATTATCTTGGAAAGTTAATAATGAAATATTAAATATGAAAGATAAAATTTGTATTAGTATTAGTCATTATATTTTTACAATATTTTATCTATTTATTTTTATATTTCAAATAAGGAAACATAAAATATATACTAGACAGATAGAGTCTAGATTGTGTCTCCATCTTCATAGTTGATAAAGGGATACAACTTTCCAAATCACCATATAATCATAACATTTATAATATTTTAATAATGTATATTTCATAAATTATTTTTGTGTAAAGTGAGTGAGCCTAAGTTTAAATTTGGAAAGATATTTTGACATACGTGTAGAGGGCTTGATTAAAATACAAAAATAAGGAAAGAATATTAAGGAATCGATATCTCAGGTCAATGAACTTGTAAATATAAGTCCTCACCAAAACACCAAACATGATGATGAATGAATAACATGATCCCACTAAATAATAAAATAATATAACATTAGACTATACCCTTTTTTAGTATGATGGTGGTGCCATCAACAAGAGAGAATTCCTTGTATACCAGTTGTATTGACTAATAGTTGCCACAAAGATGTAAGTTACACTAAAATAGAGGTAATTTTATGTTTTGATAAAGTGGGGTTTTGTAAATCAAAATATTTTAAATCAATAATTGTACCTTAATTGAAATCTATGATTGTTAACCATGTCTCATCTTTTATGCATGAAAATTTAAGCAATAATAATTTTATATTTATAGTGGACGTGATGGTAGAAAATGAGGTTGTGTGTGGAGGAGACGTTTCATTTCACAATAAACTTTAGCAAAGACAAAGTGGTGGGGAAGGGAAAGTCCATATAAGTAATGAAGGTTGTGAAAGATTTCAAGGTGTGTTGGGCAATGATGATGAGCGACAATGACGTGATGGACTCAAAGAAACCCATAAAAATACATGTGTAAAATTTAGTGATATGTCAATATGTTAATGTAATCTATAGCTTCCACTGAACTCCTATAACTAGTCAATACATCATTGAAAAAGGGGTCGTCTCAATGAAATCAAATGTCAAATATCCAATGGCTTCTCTAAATATGTACAAAATGCACTATCTATCATTCTAAATGAAAATTAATTAGACTAAATTTATGATCAGTTTAACTATTTAAGACATGTAAACGACTCTCAACAAATTAGATGAAAAGTATAATTAAAATAACTATAATAAATATTTATACAAATTATATATTTAATAATACTATGTTTATATCAATATAATAGTATTATTATAAATATATGATATTATTATAATATAATATATGTATAAATACAAATGATATAAATAATAAATATAAATATTGTATAATAGTATTTATTATTAATAATAACAGATTACATTTTTATTATAAAAATATTTTATTATTAATCTAATATTTTTAGAATTGTATAATAATTATGATGGCAGCTATCAAAACATTAGATGATTCTAAAACCTTAACACCTCTAGAATAATTATGATTATTTTAATTTATTCTAGAAAATATAATTATGGCTATATTTAATATTGAAAAATGTATATAATAATTATGTCATCTCTTTATAATGTTTTTATTATATTAAACTTGTTTTAATAATATAAAAAATAAGTGAATAGTAATTAAAGTTAAATAATCACTATTATCTTTATCTTTTTATAAATCTAAACTTTCATTAAATAATAATAAAATTAATATTAAAAAATTAAAAATATGAAATAGAAAATCTAATAATCTTGAATGATATTTAAAATATTGTTATAATATTTAAACTATGTACTTATAATAATTAAGATAAAAATAAGAAAATTAAAATAAGATAGATAATAATGGAAGGAAGGTATAACATTATTTTTGAAATATAATAATGTTAAGGAAATTTGGTAGCTAACTACATAATAAAATAAAATGCACATAATAAAATACACCTGTCACAATCATCACATCACATTTGCATGTCTTATATATTTGTTTTTTTGTTATTTTTTTTAACAAGTTATTAATTTTAAACATTTTAAAAGAAATAAAATATCATTAATATTAAAAGAAAAAATATACCATTAATATTAAACTTAAAAATTTGAAAAAAAAAACTAAACTACCTTTCACCAAGCCATCAATGTTATATGATTATGATTTCCCTTACAATGGCATCATGTTGTTAGCATAAATTTATTAAATTCAATTGAATCAAATATATAGATACACTCTTAGAATCAAATGCTTGCTTCCCTTAATTGTGTGAAGTGAACAAACTGGATTCATTCAGCATAGATATATTCTGGATAATGTTATTATTGTCTAAGAAGGTATGGAATGGGATAGAATATCTAACCAGAAGGCTTTGTTCATCAAGATTGATTTTGAGAAAGCCTATGATCAGATTGAATGGCCTTTTATCATAGCTATGATTTAGGATCTAGGGTTTGCTACCATGTTTGTTCACATTGTCAATATGTTGCTTCAGGATGTTGGGTCCTGAATTACTATCAATGGCTCCCAATCTTAACACTTTGAGCTTTAGGATCCATCAAACAAGGTTTCCCTATTGCTCCCTCACTTTATGTTTTGGTTGTAGAAGGATTTAGTTATTTAATGGCCAATTATGCTTCTAAGGGTCTAGTCAAGGGGATCTCTTTTCCTAATTCAGATCACTAATTTATTAATAGGCAATTTGCTGATGATTCCTTCCTTACTCTACAAGAGGATGAAGACTATGTCAATCATGACATGGAATGTTTAGATATCTTATATCTTATATCTAGGTCATTTATTCAATGGCATGAGACTCAATTTTAACATTAATCCTTATCACCCAAACCTCATTGGATGGAGGGATAATGTGTCAATGGATCCTTCCTTGGGTCTAATTTAATTTTTAGGCATTCTATTTACTTTTAGAGCCTCTCATGCATAATTTTGGTCTTATGTGGTTCAAAGAGTTGAGAAAAATCTCCTTTTGGATCACTAAGCCTTTAACTTTGGTCAAGAAATTCTAGATTTGTTCTAAGGTGCTCACTGTTACTCATGTGTACTAAATGTCTTGTTGGTCTCACTCCAATGCCTCTTATCTAAAGCTTGAAATTAATCTTTGAGACTTCATTTGGGCTAATTTTAAGATGCACTTAGGTTTTCATATAATATCTTGGGCTATCTATGCTCACCCTAAAGAAGTTGGTGGGTTGGGACTCATAGGCATCAAGCTTCAGGGGCTTGCTCTTCGGGTTAAATGGATCATCAGAAGCTTGGAAGGGAATGAAGCCTAGAAATTTTTCTTGAGGTACTACATCTATCAAGGTTACCCACTTGGTATAAAAAATTGGTAAGTATTTGGCTTTCACAGTGCACTTATCTCACTGATGACAGTCAAAGTAGGGGACACTTTTGTCATGAAAATTATTTATAAGGCTTGGGAAAATCTCAAACCCCACCTTATTTGGGTGTGGGATGGGTTTAGAATCAATCTTTCTTTAAACTCCTAGTCATTATGGTTGTCTCCCCAGCTAAACTTCCACAATGTCCCCTTTACCATGGTCCCCTAGAACAAAAGTTTGAGGTTGTTTAAGAAAGGTATTCTCATGGTTGGTGATCTATTTTGTCATACCTCTAGTGACTAGATTCCTTGGCTTATGGTAAAATCTAATTTCCATCTTAATAAGGAAGATGTGTATTTCATTTTTGAATTAAAGAGTCCCATACCTGATGAATACTTGCATAAAATCGGTGTTTCCTCTCTTACATCATGGTGGAAGGACTAGTAGTTTCCCATAACCACACCATTTCATTAATAGTATCCTTAGTTTGGTTACAACTTATGTGCTCCTCAGGATTTTGATACTGATACCCTCAATCATTGGTGGTCTCACTAATCTCTCTATCAAGTTTGGACCTACAGATTTGATAATATTTAGGCAACTTGTATTGAGACCAAAAAAACCCATTTCCTTTGGTGTATCCCCTACAAGGTCTGCCTATTAGGAATAGGCACAAGCACATGGGGGTTTTAAATCCCACTTACCCAGTCTATCATCACCCAGAAACTATCAAGCATCTCTTTTGGTTTTCCCTCACACCCAGTCAACCTGGAGATGAATTCATACCTTTTTCAAACCCTTCAAGCCTAAAATGTTCACTTGAAAAATGGATCTATCGATGGACTCCACCCTATTGCCTTCAATATATAATAGATTCTAGTAGAGTTTCCATATGGATATTTTGTTTGATATTTGGAAATCTAGAAATTAAGTTTGTTTTAATAATGAAGCTATGGAAACAAGTTTTTTTTGTATCTAATAAAGTTATGATTGATAATGTTACCCTATAGATATAGAGTCAAATAGATAAGGTTCAGCTTGAACTTCACCATCTACATCACCTCTTAGACCACTAGGGGAAGTAGGAGGAGTGGAAGAATTTTTTAATGGAAGTAGGATTTCCTCATTTCAATGTCATTGCCATACCAGCGAATGCAGTCTCTTACCAAGGCTTGTTCCTATCTATGCACTCTTAGAGTGTGATATGGCTTTTTTGTTCAAAGGAATAATAATATAAAATACAATATAGTGTGTCAATTTCTTACCATATTTTTTAATGTTTGAACTTCTACAATATGGGTATATTTATTTTAGAAAGTTTAAAAATATAATTTTACAACAAGATATTGTTATCTTAGAAAGTTAATAATGCAATATGAAATATAAAAGATAAAAGTTGTATTACTATTGGTCATTATATTTTTACAATATTTTATCTCTTTATTTTCATATTTCAAATAAGGAAACATAAAATATATATTAGAAAAATAGAGTCAAGGTGGTATCTCTATCTTCATAGTTGAGAAAGGGCTACGACTTTCCAAGTCACCATACAATCATAACATTTATAATATTTTAATAATATATATTTCATGAATTATTTTTGTGTAAATTGAGTGAGCCTATATGATTTTGGAAAGATATTTTGGCATATGTGTAGAGGGCTTGATTAAAATACAAAAATAAGGAGAGAATATTCAGGAGCCGATATCTCAAGTCAATGAACTTGTAAATGTAAGTCCTCACCAAAACACCAAACATGATGATGAATGAATAACATGAGCCCACTAAATAATAAAATAATATAACATTAGACTGCACCTTTTTTTAGTATGATTGGGGTGTCATCGAAAATAGAGAATTCCTCATATACCAGTTGTATTGACTAATAGTTGCCACAAAGATGCAAGTTACACCGAAGGGTAGTAATTTTATGTTTTGATAAAGTGGGGTTTTGTAAAGCAAAAGAGTTTAAATCAATAATTGTACCCTAATTGAAATCTATGACTGTTAACCATGTCTCACCTTTTATGCATGAAAATTTAAGTGATAATAATTTTATATTTATAGTGAATGTGATGGTATAAAATGAGGTTGTGTGGAGGAGATGTTTCGTTTCATAATAAACTTCAGCAAAGACAAAGTTGTGGGTAAGGGAAAGTCCATACAAATAATGAAGGTGGTGAAATATTTCAAGGTGTGTTGGGAAATGATGATGAGGGGCAATGAGGTGATGGACTCAAATAAGCTCGTAAAAATACATGTGTAAAATTCAGTGATAAGTCAATATGTCAATGCAATCTATAGCTTCCACTAAACTGTTATAAATAGCCAATACATCATTGAAAAAGGGGTCCTCTCAATGAAATCAAATGTCAAATATCCAATGGCTTCTCTAAAGATGTACAAAATGCATTATTTGTCATTTTGAATGAAAATTAATTTGACTAAAATTATGATTGGTTTAACTATTTAAGACATTTAAACGAATATAAATAAATTAGATGAAAAATATAATTAAAATAACTGTAATAAATATTTTTATAAATTATATATTTAATACTACTATATTTATATTAATATAACAGTATTATTATAAAAATATGATATTATTATAATATCATATATATAAATACGAATGATTTAAATAAAATAAATAGATATTAAATAATATTATTTATTATTAATAATAATAGATTGTTTTTTATTATAACAATATTATATTATTATTCTAATATTTTTCATAATTATATAATAATTATGAAGGTGGCTATCATAACATTAGATGATTCTAAAACCTTAACACCTTTATAATAATTATGACTATTTTAATTTCTTCTATCAAATATAATTATGGCTATATTTAATATAAAAATGTATAAAGTAATTATGTAATCTTTATAATGGTATTGATATATTAAACTCATTTTAATAATATAAAAAATGTATAAATATTTATTAAAGTTAAATAATCACTATTATCTTTATCTTTGTGTAAATCTAAACTTTCATTAAATAATAATAAAATTTAAATACAAAAATTAAAGATATGAAATAGAAAATCTAATAATATTAAATGATATTTACATACATATATTAAAATATAAAATATTGTTATAATATTTAAACTATGTACTTACAATAATTATGATAAAAATAAGAGAATTAAAATAAGATAGATAACAATGGAAGGAAGGTAAAACATTCTTTTTGAAATATAATAATGTTAAGGAAGTTTGGTAGTTAGCTACATAATAAAATACACCTGTCATAATCATCATATCACATTTGCATGTCTTATTTATTTATTTATTTTTTATTCTATGAGTTTTGAATTTTAGACATTTTAAAAGAAAAAAAATATCATTAATATTAAAAGAAAGAAAATATCATTAATAGTAAACCTAAAAATTTGAAAAAAAAAATTCTAAACTACCTGTCACGAAACCATCAATGTTATAAGATTATGATTTCTCTTACAATGGAATCATGTTGTTAGCATAAATTTATTAAATTCAATTGATTCAAATATATAGATGCACTCTCAAAATCAAATGCTTGTTTCCCTTAATTGTGTGAAGTGAACAAACTGGCTTCATTCAGCATAGATATACTATGGATAATGTTATTGTTGTTTAGGAAGATATGGAATGGGATAGAATATCTAACTATAAGGCATTATTCATCAAGATTGATTTTGATAAATATTATGATCAGACTGAATGTCTTTTTATCATAGCTATGCTTCAGGATCTAGGGTTTGCTGCCAAGTTTGTTCACATTGTCAATATGTTATTTCAAGATGTCAGATCCTGTATTATTATCAGTGGCTCACAATCTTAACACTTTGAGATTTAGGATCTATCCAACAAGGTTTCCCTATTGCTCCCTCACTTTATGTTTTGGTTGTAAAAGGATTGAGTTATCTAATGGCCAGTTATGCTTCCAAGGGTCTTGTCAAGGGGATCTCTCTTCCTAATTCAGATCACTAGTTAATTAATCAGAAATTTGATGATGATTCCTTCCTGAATCTATAAGAGGATGAAGACTCTATCAATCATCCCATGGAAAATTTAGATATCTTCTATCTTGTATTTAGGTCATCTATTCAATGGCATAAGACTTAGTTCTATTGCTAATCCTTATCACAAAAACTTCCTTGGTTGGAGGGATATATGTGTCAATGGATCCTTCCTTGGATCTAATTTAAATTTTTAAGCATTCCATTTGATTTCAAAGCCTCTGATTCAAAATTATGATCTTATGTGGTTCAAAGAGTTGATAAAAATATCCTTTTGGATCACTAAGCCTTTAACTTTGGTCAAGAAATTATAGATTTGTTCTAAGGTGCTCACTCTTACTCATGTATATTATTTGTATTATTGGTATCACTCCAATGCCTCTTATTCAAATCTTGAAAATAATATTTGAGACTTCATCTAGGTCAATTCTAAGGGGCATCAGGGTTTTCATATAATGTCTTGGTCTATCTATGGTCGTCGTAAAGAAGCTAGTGGGTTGGGACTCATAGACATCAAACTTCAATGGCTCCCTCTTGGGGTTACTTGGATCATCATAAGCTTGGAAGGGAATGAAGCTTGGAAAATCCTATTGAGGTACTACATCTCTCAAGGTTTCCCACTTGGTAGAAAAACTCAACCTGGAATTAGCTTTCATAGTGCACTTATGTCACCGATGACAGTCGAAGTAGGGGCACTCTTATCATGAGAATTATTTGGAAGGCCTAGGAAAATATCAAACCCCACCTCATTTGGGTGATGGATGTGTTTAGAATCAATCTTTCTCTAAAATTCCAGTCATTATGGTTGTCTCCCATGTTGAACTTCCACAATGTCCCCTTTACCATGGTCCCTTGGATCAAAAGCTTGAGGTTGTTTAATAAAGGTATTCTCATGGTTGGTGATCTATTTTTTAATACATATAGTGACTAGATTCCTTGGCCTATGCTAAAATATAAGTTTCATCTTAATAAGGAAGATGCATAATTCATTTTTAAATTATAGAGTCCCATACCTGATGAATACTTGCACAAAATTGGAGTTTCCTCTCTTACATCATGGTGGAAATATTGGTCTTTTTCCACAATTATACCATTTCATTCATAATATCCTCTATTGGGTTAAAATTTATTGTCTCCTCAAGATGTTGATACTGATACCCTCAATCATTGGTGGTCTTACTAATCTCTCCAATAGGGTTGGGCCCAAAGATATGATAATATTTGGGTGGCTTGTATTGAGACCAAAAAAGCCCATTTCCTTTGGTGTATCCTCTACCGAGGTCTACCTATTGGGAATAGGCTCAAGCACATGGGGATTTTAAATCCCACTTGCCCATTCTGTCATCACCCAAAAACTATCAAGCATCTCTTTTGTTTTTTCCCTTATGCCCAGTCAACCTGGGGATGAATTCATAAATTTTACAAACTCTTCAGGAATAAAATGTACACTTATAAAATGGCTCTCTTTCTGGACTCCACCTTGTTACCTACAATATATAATAGATTATGGTATAGTTTCTATACTAATATTTTGTTTCATATTTAGAAATCTAGAAATCAAGTGTCTTTTAATAATGAATCTATAGAAAAAAATGTAACAAATAAAGTTGTGATTGATAATGTTACCCTCTAGATATAGATTCAAACATATAAGGTTAAAATTGAGCTTCACCTTTCAACATCACCTTCTAGACCATTGGGGGATTGCTCCTTGTGCAGTTAGTCATGAGCATGTTGATCCTCCTCCTCACCAATCCCCTCTTAAGGGTCATGGGTGTGGTGGGAGGTGTAACCTTTCTCATAGTTATAGGTATCAAAGTTGGAAGAGCTACTGTCCTCAATCTCACAATCCATATCCCCCCCAAGGATCTAGCAAAGGCAACAAATATAGTGGAGATGGGGGATAGAGACCCCTTCTGTAGGATTAATTCCCATAGTTAGCATTGGCCATCTCTCCTCCCTACCAAAATTCTTGGGGGAAACATAATTATAAAGTTAACCAAGAGGCTAATGGATTGGACACCCTCTCAATTGATTAAGGTCCCCCAATAAAGGATGGATCAGGAGGAAATCCTCAGGACCCTCTACCTCTACCTCCTCCATCGGTTGCCAAGTTCAAAATTGGTACTTAATTTTTTTCCTTCTTATTTGTGTTATTTCATTCCCTTTTCTTATTGATGTGTACTTGATTTAGTTTAACAATGGTTTTTGGCTGGGTTGTGGCCTCTTTTGGAATTTTATTTCTCCCAAGGCCTCCTTAATCGGTGTATCTTTTAGGGTGTGATTTTTCCACTCATTTTTGTGTGATTATCATTTAACTATAGGTTTTTGTTAAATTAATAGAAGTGAAATTTTCAATCAAAAAATATATAGACATACACTATATTTTTTCAATGAAATTTTATTTCTCTACACCTATTTAATTAATTTTGTGTTACAACATTTTATAGAGCAAAGGAGAATTATAGTGAAAACAATCGATCATGAGTGGACCAACATATAACAAAAACCAAAATAGAGAAGTATGTAATAATGTGAGCATTATATTTTTTCAAAACAAGGAATAATTAATAGTCAGACTTGAGTTATGGAGTCTTTGGTTGTAGAGTTTGTTGTTTTTTTGGGAATCCCTCACATGACCGCTTGATACAACCTAGACACAATACTTTTTCTCTCATAAATTATAATAGAGCTTCCTAGTAGAAAGTCCAACATCAACACAAGCTTGAGAGTGCTTCACAACCCTGATTCTACTTTACAAGTTTATTTTCCCACCTTTTGAAGTTAATATTAAGTGCTTACACCATGTTGATTCCAGCAAGCCACTTTATTTAAACTATGTGCATTCCAAACCAAATACATCAAAGATTTGGGACAAGTAACAATTCAACATATTTACAAAAAATCATCATCATTTCAAGGAAAACCCATCAACTTCTAAACACTATGACATAATAAGAATCAAATGCACATGGGTTAGCACCATTAAATATGAATATTTATATATTTTTAGTCTAATTTAAACTGTCATATCCCATTTTTATATGCATGTAATAATTATTTACACATGTCAACATGGTGTGCCATGTGAACTTAGTTGGATAAATTTTTAATGTTTATTTTCTCTTGACTACTAGTATCATTATGAAACTAAATGTCTACATTCTTAACATTATTATTATTATTATTATTATTATTATTATTATTATTATTATTATTATTATTATTATTATTATTATTATTATTATTATTATGCATTATACTATTATGAGATGTATAATGATTAATGATAGATACGTGGATCTAATGTATATTTTTGACATTGAGTTATGTAGGGAAAGAAAGCATATTTGTAAGTGACATAGGGATGCATTAATGTTTTAACATTATATTACTTGTTAGTTAATATTTAAATTTATTAATTGCTAATGGGTCTCATCTAAGTGTATGATTACAACATAGGTTACTGGAGCCCTGCATAGAGGGAGGGTGTCATCGAGGAGAGTTAGAATAGATAAGGTGCTAGGAAACAAGAAAGATTTGGTTTCAATCAAGTGAACCGAGCATGCCATAGGGATCCCATAGATGGGTTAGCTGTAGTGTTTACATTTCGAGCAAACCTCTTTCAGTATGCTAATTTATTAAGCTAAATTAAATCTACTTGCCGTTTCTATAGTAATTAAAGGATTTCAACTTAGCCTGGAACATGCATGACCAGGTAGAAGACATTAAATATTTTTAGTTAAAAAATATTTTACCATAAGATAGAAAAAGAAATAATATAAAAATATTTTAAACATTTAATTCTCTTTCAAATCAAATCTTCTACTTTCAACTAGCATGCTACCCTTAGGGGACAAAAATATCGTTGGGATTAAATTCAAAATTGACTTGAATATTTTATCCTGGTGAAATCTTCCCTCACACTTTATGCCACATAGGGGAATAGTAAAGTAGATGAAGTGAATAGTGAAGTTGGGTGAAAAAAATTAAATGTTGGGCTCTATTTATTGGCCTTTAGAATGTTAAACTGGTAACAAAAAAAGGGAAGGAAAAGAGTAGGGGATTAATAGAGGAAAGGAGGAAAGTGTATCAAAAGAAGAGTAGAGATAGAAGACTAGGGGAGGGATATGTGTTCATAATTATTCTATGGCTAATCAGGTTAGTAGATTTGTTGAAATAATGATAGCTCTTGTTTCAAATCTTTTTTGTCAAAGTAAATCTAGAATGGCTGGAATAGCTAGTAGGATATATGATTAAATCCAAACCTTCCTCTTACCCTTACCTAACCCATTCTCTCTTTATTATTTAGTCCATTTGTTTTTCATTTGAATCTAGATTGTAAGTTAAAGACTCTTTAAATATAAATGACCATCAGATAAAGTTTGTTCCTTTGATACAGTAGTATGGCATCCTTTTCCTCTATTTATAATCTAGTAAAGTATTTAAAAATTAAATAAAAAGAAGAATTTAAATCCCTATAGTTTTAATTGCTAAATGTGTATTTTTATGGATTTTATCTATCCATTACCTAGTTGTAACATCACATTTCTTGTAGGAGCTCAAAGCTTGTAATCTAAATAAAATTTATTTTTAGTTTTTTTAAATAAATCTTGTTTTCTTTATATAGTTGACCTCTCATGGGATTGCTCTTTTGTTATTTTTAAATGTTCTGCTCTTTCTTTTAGAATCATTATTGTAGACTCAATCGATCCCCTTTTGGTCTGGTAGATGTTGATAATATGTAATCATTTATGTCATTGTATACATCTGTCAAATCATTTTTCATTAACAAATCAAAATTCTAAATTTAAGAATAAGCAAACCCATAGATTAGTAAAATAGCATAGTACCATTTTCCACTAGAAAAACTAAATAAATTCAAGATAATAAATGAGAAATATAGAAAACAAATGTTACCTTTCAAGTTTACATGTGGTGACGCTTAAAAGAAAATTTTGATCTGTGTAGAAATAAACCAACTATTATTCTTTTATCCTTTTAGCTAGGTGTAGATGTTTGACAATGGTTAAAATAAAAACATCATAAAATTTCTAGCATCTAACACCTATTGTATTAGACAAATGTCCATTTGAAACAAATGCAAACTTGGTGCCTTAATCCTGTAATATACTTTTGTGATGGAAGAATTATTTAGTTTTGTTTTTGTATTTGTAATAACAGGTATGGCATAGCTTTTGATAGTAGTCAAAATCTTAAATTTACAATGACCCCTTTTCATTTATATTTGTTTTAATACATATTAGTCTCTTTCTACTTTACCATAGTGCCATGGTTGTGTATCTCTTGAGTCATATTTTTATGTGAAAAGAATAAAATGTATATGCAATATTTTCCAAATTAAATATTTTGGATCAAGTTTCAACTTTATTATTATTATTGTTCATAAATATTTGTATTCACCAACAAATTTAAACCAATTTATAAGGAGTAATGATAATGAGTTTGAATCACTTTATAAAAAAATAAAGGAGCACTTGATAAAAAGAAAATAAAATGTAGTTTTATCTATAAACATGAAATTAATATTAGGTAATGGAAACAAAAGATAATATATTAAGAATTATGATTATCCTCATATTTGTGCCACTAAAATCATATTGTACTATATTAAAATATGATTCTAGATAAAAGCATTATGAATACAAATTTTATCGATTTGAGGCAATATTTTTGGTAATAACCTATTGTTATGTAGAAGTAAGGAAAAAAATGTAGGAGTAATAGTCCCACATAGTAGATGAAGTTAGCTCAAGTCGATTCTTTTGTAAAAAAAGTTAAAATTTGAAGTCCTTAATGGACATCACTAATAATGTAGGAGTTAGTTCAATAACTAAACAATTGGCATTCTTTGAATGGAGTTATTGGGGTTATATAATTATGGTAGCATCATGTATAAATGGATAGATATGAATAATCATCATTTGGATTTTACTAAGTTTATACCTAGCTTGACCGTCATCAAGTTTCCTTAATGAATAAATAAGAGGTGAGGTGAAAGTTTTATTTTGAGGCAAGAATTAACCTACTAAGCATCAAAACATAGAAATCAAAGATAACATAGTAGGTTATAACAAGCTTATTATCTTAATAAACTAATCATTCATCAACATATGAACAAGTCAATGGTTTATGTGGGTTGTATGGGACACTCATGTAAAGCATCAACTCATAAGTATTTTTTTCTAATAAAATAAACAACCGGTCAAAGAGATGCATGAGATGCCAAGGTCAAGGAGACCTTGGGATAAGAGTAGTGGAGATGATATGTGTGGTTTAAGAGATGGGAGGGTGAGGGTATCCTAGTTAGACACACATAGTAACTCAGTTACCCAAAAAGTTAATATTCAATAATGGGTACTTAGTGAATCTATAAACTTACAGTTGTAAGTAGTGTATACAGGTAGTATACATTGGGAATATTTTAATTCTATATTTGATCAATAGTCACACTCACAATAATCTTTGTGGATTAGCCATGGTATTGGCTAATGATCTCTTTCTTAGTTTTCAGACTCTTATCTATCTTGCTCATGAAGGGTAGGGCCACTCTCAGTGGATGAGAGGTGTTTAGGGGATCCGAAAGGCTCTGTGGTTGGATGAATATTCCTATATAATACTGTCCCTTTTTGCATCAATTTGATCTACTACAGATCTATGATAACTCCTCTACTTACTCAATTGATAAAGGATCAAATGTTAAATGAAGATGATTATGGCAATTACTGATGTACACTATTGAAGTATGATTGCTAAAATTGTAAATTAATAAGGACATTTGATTTAGTCCTAGATGTATAATTCAGATCATATATGTATGATTTATAATGTTGTTAATTTGAAATGATAATTAGATGTTCAAGTTAGGAAATAAATGTATTCTGCTATTGTAATGTATAGTTAAATGTCATACTTCATTGCAATAGTGAATGAGCAAAATTGATAGAATAGAATTATTTTAATAAGTCTTTATCTTAACTACTTATGTTTGATATGTTGATATTATGATATAAATTACATTTATTTTGTGTTAAGTGTATGTCATGTGAGTAATGGATGTAAAACAAATTATAGTAAACATTTGATTTATGCAAGCTATTTTAAGTGCATGAAATTTATTATGGTATATTGTTTAGGAAGTAGATTGATAAGCTAAACTAATCACTATGATTTATTCTTCCAATGCTCAATATAATTATAAATCTATGTATGGTTTAAGATTACATGATATAAACTTTGGTTAGATAGTTAATATATATATAAGAAAAATGCCTAGTTTAACTATACCTCGAAGGGGATGTCACATCATGGTATCAATACCTAGCTTCAACACTCGAGCCTAATGGGATTTCTACATTTATGAGTTGTTATTATTTGATCCTACCATGTTACTATGGCTTGAACATGTAACAATGAGGGAAATGATCAAAATGGAGAAGAATTTCAATCTAAGCTTGACAAGATATTAGCTTTGGTAACCATTACTCAAGAGAGGATGGGTATCATGTAACAACAAGTACAAAACCTTACTCATAGAGAAGGTCATGAGGAAAACCAAGGAAATCCAATCAATGGTGAAGATGACCAGTATGTAGTTGATAAAAATCAAGAAAATCCTAATGGGAATATTCATAATGAGCCCCCACCCAAGTGAGCTTGATTTGAAACTGAGTTGGCAAGAGACCTAAAGTGGATAGCCCCACATAATTACAATGAGGTAGTACTTGGAAATGGAGAATAAAATTATTTTATTGAAATGGATAAGTATTTTGAACATCAAAACTTTTTAGAGGAAACCAAAGCTATTTAGAGAGCCTATTAGCTCTTAGGTGAAACATCAGCTTGATGGGAAAACTTGAAGGCTGAAAGAAAGTTGTCTGCAGGAACCACCACTTGGGAAAACTTTGTGTCCTATTTTATAAAAATATGGTTTCCAAAATTTTAATTTGATAAAAAGATGATAGAGTTTCAAAATCTCCAACAGGGAGATATGACATTCATTACTTATTGGGAGAAGTTCACCCAACTTTTGAAATATGTACCACAGTATTAAGGTGATGAGAGGATTTGTATTAGAAAGTTTATTTTGAGTTTGAACCCTCAAATCAGTACTGATGTCGACCTCCATGGACCCACTACTATGGATGAAGTTTTTAATAAATCTATAAAATAAGATAAAAATTTGAAGACCTTTGCATCAGCTAAAAAGGAATTCTACAACAAAAAGAAGCGGTTTCAGCATAAAAACTCCCCTCCCTTTAGGAAGAAGTTTTGAAAAGGCAATAAAAATGGTGGGAATAGAAACATAGGTTTTGGGAATAGTTCCAAATTCGGGAATTCAATAAAATTCAACAATGGATATAAGGGACAAAATGGTAATAGCAATAATAAAAACAATAACTTTAATATTGGGAAGTTCAGTGGTGAGGTAAAATCTCAAGAGAAGAAAGGCCTAATGGGTAGGTGTTTTAATTATGGAGGTGATCATTATGCTAACCAATGTACTCACTAATTTAATGATGTATTATCTAATACACCCCTTCCAAGCCAACAATAAGTATTTCAGCAAAGGATTCATGCAGCAATAGATAATCGCCAGGCATATTTTCAAGTGACACAAATGGAGGTAGTAGGTTAACTTTTTGGTTATCCCATTATTGTGATTATTGATATAGGAGCATATGATTATTTTGTATCTCATAAAATTCTTATAAACATAAAAAATGTTGTTTTTATGTCTAATCCTTGGTCAATCTAGTATGGAAATCAAGTAGTGAAAATGTTAGAGCAATGTCTGTTTGAAGCTGAGTTAGAGTTTTCAAGATTCCCTACTACTGTAGACCTATATGTGCCCCCACCTAGGATTTTATGATGTGATACTTGGATTAAATTGGTTTTAGAAGCATTGAGATAACATTTATTGGTTTACCAAAATAATATCATGTCTAGACGATGAAGGATATTCTAGATTTGTGCAAAGAGTTAAACATGAATTTACTCTAAGGGAAATTTTTGTAATGTAGTTGAAGAAAGCCAAATGAAAAGGATGTATTCTTTTTATAGTACAAATTGATGAAGTGGAAGATGGAAAAGAACCCATGGTAAAATATTACCCTTTTCTACATTATTTTTGTGATGTTTTTCCTAATGAACTATCAGGGCTTCCACCTAAGAGAGAATTTGATTTCCTAATTTATATCATCCCTAGTTTAGAGCCCAAGTCAAAATCCCCTTACCTAATGATGAATACTAAGTTGGTTGAATTATGTATTTACAATAACAGGTATGGTGTAGCTTTTGATAGCAGTCATAATCTTAAATTTACAGTGACCCCTTCTTATTTTTTAATACATATTAATCTCTTTCTACTTTACCATAGCACCATGGTTTTGCATCTCCTGAGTCATCTTTTTATGTGGAAAGAATAAAATGTATATGAAATATTTTGGCCAAAGTTTCAACTTTATTATTGTTTTTCATAAAGATTCGTATTCACTGATAACTTTAAACCAATTTATAAGGAGTAATAATAATGAGTTTGAATCACTTTGTATAAAAATAAAGGAGCACTTGATAAAAAGAAAATAAAATTTAATTTTCTCTGTAAACATGAAATTTATATTAGAAAATGGAAACAAAATATAATAGATTAATAATTATGATTATCTTCAAGTTCATGCCACTAAAATAATATTATACTATATTAAAATATGATTCTAGATAAAAGCATTATGAATACAAATTTTATCGATTTGAGGCAATATTTTTGGTAATAACCTATTATTATGTAAAAATAAGGTTAAAATATATTATTAATAGTCCCACATAGTAGATGAATTTAGCTCTAGTTGATTCTTTTATTAAAAAAATTAAAAATTGAAATCCTTAACAGACATCACAAATAATGCAGGAGCTAGTTTGATAACTGAATGATTGGCATTCTTTGAATGGAGTTCTTGGGGTTATATAACTATGTTATCATCATGTAGAAATGGATAGAGATTAATAATCATCATTTGGATTTTACTAATTTTATACCTAGCTTAAATGTCATCAATTTTCCTTAATGATTAAATAAGAGGTAGGGTGAAAATTTTATTTTGAGGCAAGAATGACCCTACTGAGCATCAAAACATAGAAATAAAAGATAATAAAGTAGGTTATAACAAGATTCTTATCTTAATAAATTAAGCATTCATCAACATATGGAAAATTCAATAGTTTATGTGGGCAGTATGGGACACTCATGTAAAACATCATCTCATAAGAGTTTTTTTAATAAAATAAACAATTGGTAATAAGGATTATCTAAACCTAGTAATTATGAGATGCCTAGGTAACTTCTCTACTTACTCAGTTGATAAAGGATCAAATGTTAAAAAAATATGATTATGGTAATTACTAATGTACACTATTGAAGTATGATTGCTAAAATTGTAAATTAATAAGGAAATTTAGTAATCATGGATGAGACTCTATGTAGTATGATAGATGAAACCAAATAAAATGGAAGCATAACTGGTTTCTTGATCATTTAAGGAGTTTATATGTATTCAAACTTCCACTTTATTGATGATACACTCCTTATTTCATCTTATTTCAAGGGAAATCAAAAACTTATAACTGATGGAAACCTACCAATTAGCCTATGGAAAACAAATTAAAAAAATCAAATCCAACATCATCTTCACCATTTCTTCCCGACATGTTGGAGATTAATATTTATTTTAGGTATATTAAATACCATATTTGTGTACTTATTATGTGGATTTATATTTCACATATTCTACATTTATGAGGTGTCACACCTATTTTTTTTCATTTTAAAGAGAATTTTAAAGTTTCATGTCAAATGTAAATATTTTTACACTTGTCACACACTTCACCATATATGGATTAATAACTCTAGACACATACTAGGATGTTTTTCAAGACCATGATGGAGTTTTTTAGTAACTCATTTTGGCTCACTAGCTCTATTTAAAGAGCCATATCATCTTTCATTACATAATTTGAGACACTTTATTTCTTATCTCTTAAAGGTAATTATTTTTCTTACTCTCTCATTTATTATCCTCTATTCATGAACATTGTTATCTTGGAGAATGTTGATGCAAGCCTTCATTCTTAATACACGTTGGTTTTTCTTTCATTGATTCAGTTTTTCTACTTATCACTTTATGTCTCACATTCTCTTAGTGTGACTTACTTTTAAAGTGATATATTATGTTTTGGGCATTCATTTACTTGTCTACATTATGTTTTAAAATCCCACCATTTATTTATAAGTTAGTCAAAACAAAATTAGCTCCTATAAAGACATATTTCCTTAAATACTTATAAGAAAAATTAATCTCAAAAGCAAGAAGAACAAAAAAAATTAAATTTTAAACTAGCATTGTTCTTAGATTTTAAAAATGTTAAGCAATAATTTTATTTCCAAGATAACAAAAATTATGTAATCAATGATTTATATGGTAGGGGACTTGGTAAACATGCAAATGTCATTATTGAGTCCATTTCATTTCAAACTAATACAAATTTTGTGGGGCTTAGATTTAATACTTCTAAAATTAATATTCAAATTAAGTTGTATTGTTATCTTTACAAATGACATTGCATCATAATATTTTTTCTAATAAGACTTCTTTTGCTCATACTTTGGTTTAAAATGGTAAACATTGTGAGCATTGTGGTAGACACAAGAATGATATTACTAAATTTTGTAAATTACATCTATATAAATCTTGTGTTAAAATAAATCATCATTTTTTTCATTATTAAAAAACATTTAAATCCACTCATTATAAATTTAAACAAATTTAGTTTCTTAAAATTATGATATCTTCTCAATATAATGATGTGTTTTATTTTAATACTTATTCATTTACATCATGTATGATACCTTACATCTTATTTGTCTCACTTTTTATAATTGTAAATATTCAAATTTCTTGCTTTTCTTTTTTTCCACTTACTTTTTCTTGTAAGTTGTCAAGGAAATGTCTTCATTAAAGCTAATTTCATTTTTTAATAGCTTCTTCTAATTGTGTAGGGTTTTGCACTTTGCTATGAAATTTATCATTGCTCCTTTTAGATATAATTTTAGTACATTGATTGTATTTGTACCATATTATGAAATATTTTATGTTTTTTTCACTTAACTTGAAGGTTGATGTAATATTCTATTGGGTATGTATAGTGGATCATTTTTTCCATCTTATTTTTTGTTGGTATTTGTTCTAATGTGGATTTACCTTCTTGTCTAAAGAGGATTCTTGAAAAATTTCAATGATCACACTTTCAACTTTGAAAACTTAGTAGAAACATCTATACTCTTCTTATTTATTCTATGAAACCATTATATCATTTTAATTCCTCTTGAAAGAAGTTGTTATCAAACTTAAGTATTATGTAATGTCAAATCTATTTTTTATTTAAGGTGATGTATTTTTTTAACCCCAAATAAAGCTATGAAATTTCTCTTTGCTCCTTTTAGATATACTTTTAGTACATTTATTGTATTTATATCATATTATGAACTATTTTATGTTATTTTCACTTAACTTGAAGGTTGATCTAAGATTTTTTTGGGTATGTATAGTGGATCATTTTTTCCATCTTATTTTTTGTTGGTATTTGTTCTAATGTGGATTGACCTTCTTCTCTAAAGAGGATTCTTGAAAATTTTCAATGATCACACTTTTAACTTTGAAAACTTAGTGGAAACATATATATTATTCTTATTTCTTCTATGAAACCATTAAATATTGTAATTCCTCTCGAAAGACATTTTTATGAAATGTAAGTATTATGTAATGTCAAATCCATATTTTTGTTTAAGTTGATGTCTTTTTGTACCCTAAATAAAGCTTAAGGGGGAGTGTTGGAGATTAATCTTTATTTTTGGTATATTAAATGTCATATTTGTGTATTTTCTATTATGTGAATTTATAATTCACATATTCCATATTTATGATGTGTCACACATATTTTATCCCTTTTGAAGATAATATTTAAGTTTTATGTCATATGTAACTTATTACACACTTGTCACACACTTCACCCTCACCTTATGGGGATTAGTGACACTAGGCACACACTGATAAGGTTATGCACGACTATAATGGAGTTTCCTAGTAACTCTTTTTTGGCTCACTAGTTCTATTTAAATAGTTGTCTCCTCTTTCATTACATAGTTTGAGACACTTTCTTGTTCATCTCTTGAAGGCCATTATTATTTATTATTCTCTTATTTCATATCCTCTATTAATGAAGATTGTTATATTGGAGAATTTTGATGTAAGATTTATTTTTTAAAGCATGTGGGGTTTTATTTTGTTGATTTAGTTTCCCACTTATCACTTTGTGTCTCACACTATCTTGATATGAATTACTTTTAAGGTGATGTCTTATTTTATGTGCATTCATTTACTTTCTTCAACATTATTTTTAAAAATCATGTCATTTATTTCTAACATAATGCAAAAGAGAGATACTTAAAATGATAAGTTTCCAAAAAAATAGGTTACCTATAAAGTAATTAGGATTTCCTCTTCATAATAATCCAAAATAAGGATTATAACCCACATGGTACATTAGGCATCCAAATTGATGCATTGGACTCTACAAGTTATTTTACAAGTAATTTAAATATACATGTGTACTCCCCTTCCTCTGCCCAAACACATTGAGGATATATGTACACAAATCTAGATTAATTTTCTATGGAAAGGAATATATGAAAAGTATAAACATCCTCTAGGGTCATGGACCACAATATGAACTACTAAAATAGGAGGATTAATCCAAATATACATAACTTTGGATATAATATGGACCACAATATGCATTTCAAGTATATAAATCCATACCACCTTTACACGAGGCTAATCTAAATCTACGAATTTATTTTTTAGACCTTAAAACATTTCATCTACTCCCTTCATCTCTAGACTCACCTAGTAAGTAATTATTGCATTAGATTTAAGGTATTAATTTGAACCCAAAAAAATATTAACTGTATGATTAAATATTTGATGGTGTTACTCTTACTGATTTACATATGCTTGGCTACTCACTTATGCTAGACGTTATGGTAGAGTAGTATCATTAGTTCTTGGTCTAGTTTTTATGAATCATCTAGCTTCTTAAATTAGAAGATTAGAATTTTCACCTCTCCCATCCTTATCTAAATGTTTAGAATAAATTTACCATTAAGCTACTTTGGTGATTTAAAATCTAGATTTTTTGGGGTTACATAGGTTTATGAGTTTCATGCTTTGGATCAAACTCGTATAGAAAAAACTATTAAATAAGTTTACTATTAAAAAATTTGCTATCATTTTCTTTCCTTATTATGATTTGGTTGAAATATGTGTAGTTTCATTTTCATATTTGCCTTGAATCTAAAGGAAACTACTTAAAATATATGTAAAAACCTTATGTGTCTATGTATATGATAAAGATAAATCAAACTCAACTTTCTAGATCTCAAAATTCTAGTTATAAGAAGGAAGCAGGTTTTACTTTTAGCTTTTAACATTACTTTTAGCTTTTAACAAGTAATTTCCCTATATTTAGAGATCTAGACCCTATTTTTGACTTCATGAAATCATATGTATATTATGAATCACTACCTATATTTACTAATGGTGTATTTTTTAAATCAATGTCTTATAACATAATAGAATTTTCATGACAAGGAATTGTTGTTCAGGGAGCATGTTCATTTCTAGAATGAAAAGATTATTGTAGTTACAATTTCCCTAGTAGATGTGTGTTTAACATGTTGAATCATATATAAGGCACAAAAATGTTTGGAAAAATGCCTCAAATAAATGTGGTCTCATGCATTGAAATCATTTAAGGATATGAATAAAATGGTATTTTCAAAAAGGTCTTGGAGACTATTTATCAAATTCAATTAGTAGGCTTAATTTCAAACTACACATCCTTTGTGTTTTATATGGATGTAGTCATGTATATTTAGTTTATAAGGGTTGTAAATACATCTATGACATGAGTGAATAGTATTGTATTATGCCTACAATGGATCATTATGTATGCATGTTTGATCTTCTTAACCATTCTACATATCTTGAAGAATCTCTAAACTATATCATCAAAATGCTAATTAAACATGTTATGGTCATGTCGATATATTTGCTTGGAACTTTTAGATAATGTAAGAATATAGAGATATTAATATATACAAAAAATCTTATTTTTTATCTTGATACAAAAAATGTTTCACCTTATGTTCTTTAATCAAGCATATATGTAAATATGGGCAAGTTAGGTGGCTATAAAAAAGGTAAGGAAATTGAGGAATAATAGGATGAATTAGAAATATATTTGGGTGTAGTTTAATTTAAAATCTCTTGGTCAAAACAAGATATCCCATTGGACTATTGAAATAATTATAAAGATAATAAATAATGTGACCTCAATAGATAAATAAACAAATCTATTGACACCAAGTTAGAGTTCCACTTTTTTTTATCTTAATGAGCCATCACTAGTTGAGGAAGAGGATTTTAAAGCTACTTATGGTAAGGTGGAAGTGGTTCTTGGTTTTGCTAAGAGGGTTAGTCAAAGCCTATATTGAAGATGATTGAAGTTGTGACAATAAATATTTGGTTCAGATATGTAAAGTGAAACATATATCACTTGTTCAAATATATGAATGGTTTGAGGACACACCATATTTCCTATAACTATATGCTTCCATATTAATCACTTCTACCACTTTGGGTAGAAACCTAGTGCAGATCTAAAGATTTTGAAATTCTTGATCTATATAAAATTTTACTTGTAAGTAAATTTTTCACAAATTTGTTTAGTCATTTATTATAAATACTTGACTTAATATGAAAACTTGAATCCAAGTGCAAAGTTTTTAATCTGGTTTATTAACAAAAAAATCTTGATGGGATGATGTAGGAGCATCATTGTATTAATGTATATATTTTTCAATTTGTCATATTTTAGGACTTTATCAATTTGTTTTAGTCATGATAGGTTTATGGGAGTCAAAATTAGGTGTTATTACTTAACCAAATTTGAATTTATGTAGCATTGGTATTTTCTCACCAAATCCTTCATTTGAAATTTTGAATCTTGGTTAGTGTTTGTGGAGCTATTGTCATGTGGTAGGAATAGTTAATAAAGTGGTCTTGTTGTAAAGACCCTCAAGGAGGTCAAGGGCACGTAACTCCTTAAATGACTCATGTAATTAGTCATTTGGTGCTCATGATTAATTTCTTAGAAGTATTTCCCTTTCCCGATGTATAAAAAGAAGTTGGGAGTAGGTTAGAGTTAGTTATGGGATTTTTGGAGTTTCTTTTGAATAGATAGTGTTGGTGTACGAGTCATTGAAGGAATAAGATACAATGTGTGAGAGTTTTTGGGTTTGGTTTTGAATTTTAATGAAGTTACACCACAAGGGAAAAAATGGAAGTTTTTTGGTGTGAGAAAACTTGAAGTAACAGTCCCTATTTTGATACATTTACAATGTGATTTTCTTGTGCATGGATAAAGGAGTGAGTTTGAAAATAAGTACTTGATAATCATGTTTCTTTGGTAAGTTGGTGTTTATTCATTAATGTTGATACTAATCTTTATTAATATAGTTCAAAAGCCTTTTGATAATTTCAATATATAGACAATACAATACTCTATTTCTATGTATGAGAAAGGAGATGATTGTATTCCAAAGTAATGTCATTTTGTGGTAAATGAGGATTAACTATGTAGGCCTTAGTGAATAGATATTTTATAATCTATGTAATGAAGTTTACTTTATGTTGAAATAGGGGTCATTATCCAAAATATCAAGAGAGGATGCTTAAGATTGATATACAATTATTTTTACCTTGTTTTAACATGTGTTCAATTGCTCCAAGGAATGTTGTGTGTGAAGATTATATAAGAAACCTTGATAATTGAGTTTTTACTTCGTATTTGACATGGGTAAATCTTATATACAATCACTTGATCAATGAGGTAGTGTATGTTCTAAGGGTTGTCTTGAGAATCCAAGTAGAGTTGAAAAGAGGTTGGAGAGATCTTAAAGAAGTGGAAATAAGTTTATTAAGCCAAGGAAATCATGAACCAAATTTGAACCAAGTTGTTACAAGGCATGAAGCCTAGTGTGGAAAATAGCATGGAAGAAATGAATACATAGAATGAAGTGTAAAGATAAAATTAAGTTGTATGTTTTGTGTGTAGGGAATAAGATAGATAATAAGGGACTTTAAATATTTTTATAGCTTAAGACCAATTTAAGACAATGATGTTACACCTAGTAGGGAAATTGACAATACAAAATAGTTAAAGAGTTGTGTGCCAAAGTTTTGTGTTTACAGGTGATAGAACCATTGAAGGAGTAGAGGAAGGGATAGACTCTCCATCATTTGGTGTCAGATCTTGAAGGTTTTATATCACAGTATGTATTAAATTTTGTTTAAAGCATTGCATCAGATTTTGGTGAACATTATGCTTAGTACATGTTGAACAATGATGAGAATGTGATGAAAGGTTGTTGTGAGATGTTTTTGTGTGAATGCAGATGTACGTTCCAGGTATATTGAGAGTAAAAATAGTTAGGTTTCAAAACCCTTAGCCAAGAACGCTTAGAGAGAAAGAGATCCATTGAGATATCCAAGTGAGAAGCTCATAAGTGAGCTACAAAGAGTCCTAGAAGTAGGACAAGAGAAGAAGATAAGAGTCCCAAGTGATGATAAGAGAGAGATTGACTCCAAGGGAGAGAGAGTCAAGTAAGATAGACCAAATTAATGGTCAAGAGGAAAATATGGAAAATTTGTCAAGAAGAGAAGAGATAGTGAGAATGATGAAGGGCTTGATGTGTGAAGAGTGCCACAAGAAGAAGATAGATAAGAATAAGATGGAAGTAAAACAAAGATGTATAGTAGGGAGAGAGAAATAAATATTTGAGATGAAAGAGGCAATGTCAAGGCTAGAGAATATATTGGAAATGTTGAGACCAGGATTCCAAGTATGCATAAATAAGAAGGTGAGATGGCCTCTCAAACAGTTTATGGAATGGAGGAGAAGATAAAATATGAAAGCAAGGAAAACTAGAGAAAGAAAAAAGGAGGGAAACAAGCCTCAAAAAGTTAAGACTAATGATTTATTTGAGTGTTTACATACAAGTGAAGAGTTTCATGAAGATTGGAAGCATGAGTAGCATGCTAGTGAAGGAGAAATTGGTTGGATGGCTGAGTTTAGAGATTTAATCATATGTTACCTTGAATAAGGTGACCTATTGGAGGATGAAGAATAAGAGAGAGATTTCTATCATCACCATGCCTCGTGATGAGCATAAAGGAGGAAGAATTCAGTCAATGAAGCATTGAGGAAAGCAAAGAATCATCAGGTATTCATTTACATGTTGTTTATGATGAATATGTTGATTTGAACATTGAGGAAGATGCATTGTATGCAAGTACATTGAGGCTAATAAATGTGTTCATGGAAGTAAAATAAGGTACAATAGTACCAAATGAGGTGTTTTACATAGGTGAAGGTGCATCAGTAGAGAAGGAAGAGGAAACACAAGTTGAAGTGCTTGAAAGAACTGAGTTACAAAAGGTTGAGGTGCTTTTTTGGGTACCAATAGAAAGCAAATATGATGAGGTTGAGTACAAAATATAAGAAGAAGATATATGGTAGTATATCATCAAAGAGATAGGTGATTTGATTCTCATAAGAGACCAAAAAGCATCATGGTAGCTGAGTTGGCATTGGAAGCAATTTTGAGCCAAGAGGAAGAAGAGTTGGCAACCAAGGAACAATGAGGATTTCAAGAGAGTAAACAAGAAGTGGGTTTTATTGACATGTTTGTTTTATGTGAAAGTTATTGGAGGAAAATAAATGAGCACCATTTATCCATGATTAGATTGAGAATGCAAATCAAGAAGGAGAGAAACAAAAGAGGAGTCATACTAAGTTTGAACAAGCATCGCAAAGGCCTATATGTTTCAAATAGGCCTTGGGATCTAGGTGGGAATGAACTTGGAATAAATATGCTACAAATAACATGATTGATAGATCATTTACAACTTTCATGGGAAATTTTTTCTCACTCCTTGGTAGTATGATGCAAGAGCATCATTACATTAATGTATATATTTATCTATTTGTCATATTTTGGGTCTTTGGCAAGTTGTTTTAGTCATGATATGTCTATGAGAGTCAAAATTAGGTGTTAGTACTTAACCAAATTTGAATTTTTGGATCATTGTTATTTTCCTTCCAATTCTTGCATTTGAAATTTTGAATCTTGGTTAGTGTTTGTGGAGTTATTGTCATGTGGTTGGCATAGTCAATAAAGTGGTATTTTTGTAAATACCCTCAAGTAGGTCAAGTGCACCTAATTACTTAAGTGACTCATGTAATTATTCATATTGGTGATCATTATTATTGTCTTAGTATTTTTTCCCTTCCCCAACATATGAGAAGAAGTTGGGAGGAAGTTAGAATTAGTTATGGGATTTTTTGAGTTCCTTTTGAATAGATAGTGTTGGTGTACAAGTCATTAAATGAAGAAGATATAATGGATGAGATTTTTTGGGGTTGGTTTTTAATTTTAATTAATTTACACCCCAAGGTAAATAATGGAAGTTTTTTGGTGTGAGAAAACTTGAAGTAACAGTTCCTATTTCGGTACATTTGCAATGCAATTTGACAGTGCATGGATAAAGGAGTGAGTTTGATAATAAGTACTTGATAATATTATGTATTTGGTAATTTTGTGTTTATTAATTAATTTTGATACTGATATTTATTAATATAATTCAAAATCATTTTGATAAGTTCAAGATATAGGCAATACAATACTCTGTTTCTATGTATGAGCAAGGAAAAGACTATATTCCAAAGTAATGTTGTTTTATTGTAAATGAGGATTAAATATTTAGGCCTTATTGAATATATATTATATATTATATGTAATTAAGTTTATTTTATTTATAAATAGGTGTCATTATCCAAAATATCAAGAGAGGATGCTTAAGATTGATGTATAGTTGTTCTTACCCTGTTTTGACTTGTGTTTAATTGCTCTAAGGAATGTTGTGTGTTAACATTATATAAGAAACCTTGATAAGTGAGTTTTTACTTCATATTTTTATGTGGTTAAATATTATATACAAGAAATTTATCAATTCAAATTAATTACAAATTTTATTTTATATCTATTTAGTGAATCAGTTACCTAATTCAACCCTGTAGCTACATGTGATCCTCATACAGTCAAAGTAGGATGAATGGGAAGTGGAAACTTTGAGTTATCAAGGAAGGTGAAAAAGATTTTATAATGATTTTTATATTATTATAAAACTTTATAAGCTTTCATAAAGGTATAAAACCCTTGAGAGATTAAATCCCTCATTTTGTTTCCTCTAAAAGAAATATAGTCACACAGTTTCATGACATAACATGATATACAAGCACAACAGTGGAGCCAATAAGTCAAACTATTAATTATAAAAGGAGTTGAGACATTTCATATACCTTAAGCACCCTTCAAAAATGTATGAAAATCCTTTCCTTGCATGAAAACAAATTATTTTGCTTCTCGGGTGTCTGTAGTCTATTGTCAGCCCTGTGTTAGGGTTTCCACTCAAAATTGTGGATAATGAGAGATGTGACCAGAAAAAAATCTTGTAAATATGTGAAAATAAAGGTATAAGTTAATTTAAAATATTTTATAGGTTTTATCTTGATCATGTATGTACAATTATAGAATAGAGACTATGTGTGCTAAACATGACAGTGAGAGGCCTAATAAACCTAACCTGATGACTAAAAGAACTCAAGAAAGAAATCAAACCAAAAACTTAAGGTCTAAAATTTTGTGAGAAACAATATTACCATAAAGGGTAACTAAATAAAGTGTTACTTTCCTAGGTAATGAATCACTTTATCATACAAGTGAAAATTTCTTTTAAAAAAGGCTAAAAGAAGAGCCTATGATAGAATAAGAAGTAGTGTATGGCCTGAGGGTTGTTTTGACAAGCCAAGTGGAGTTGAAAAGAGGTTAGAGAGGTCCTAAATAAGTGGAAATAATTTTATTAATCCAAGGAAATCATGAACCAGATTTAAACCAAGTTTTTACGGAGCATGAAACCTAGTGTGGAAAATAACATGGAAGAAATGAATGCATAAAATGAAGTGTATGGATAAAAGTAAGTTGTATACTTTGTGTGTAGGGAATAAGATAATAATGGAATTTGACTATGTTTATATATTAATGCCAATTTAAGGCAATGATTTTTCACCTAGTAGGGTAATTGATAATACATAATAATTAGGGAGTTTGTGTGTCAAAGTTTTGTGTTTATAGGTAACAGAGACATTGAAGGAGCAGAGGAAGGGATAGAATCTATACATTCAAATTTTTTTAACATCCTTTTTGAAGTGGAGGTTTATTTTCATTCCATATGAAATTTTGATGGCTAACCTAGTTCTTAGATCTAGGGCTTCGATTGACCTTCTTCCTTAAGGAATGTCTAGATCTGACTTGACTTTTAAGGGGAAAGATGAATTTCTAAGATAATTTTTTATACATGAAAATTATTACCCATACTTGATATACACAATGTAAATGTTTTTAAGACTTGATTTTAAACCAAACAACATCTTTTTGACAAATAATAATTAAACAGGTGGAGACCAACTAGACTCACTTGCAAGCAAGACCAGACCTAAAAAGTAAAATAAGGGATACCATGATTTTGATGAAATTAAAGTGTGTTTTGAAAGCCAAAACAAATGGATACTCTATTGAAAAATACTTCTAAGTATTTTGAAATAAAATAAACATGTCTATAAACCTAGAATCTCTTACTAAGACAATGCATGGCTTGATTACAGTATTTATTAACAAAATTTAAGGAAAATGTAATAATTTATATACTATAAAAAGAGAAATTATAAGAAATTTCATGAATATATCTTGTGATGGGAATGGGTATAACCTGAAATATACATCTAAAGTGGGTAAAATAAAGAGTATATCATCTATAAGAACAAACATTGATCTAAATTCATAGAGCCTTGGGGGTCTAGAGTATAATAAAAATGAGTGGATGTTGCATTCCCATTTGAAATTTAAGATGAACCTATGAAGAACATATCTCAAAATAAGAGGATTACATGTATCATGTGTAAGATAAGATATAAAATCATTGATGTGCGTGTGTGTGTGTGTGTTTGTGTGTGTGTGTGTGTGTGTGTGTGTGTGTGTGTGTGTGTGTGTGTGTGTGTGTGTGTGTGTGTGTGTGTGTGTGTGTGTGTGTGTGTGTGTGTGGGTGGGTATTAATGGCTAAAGAGTGTGTGCACAAAAAAGCAAAAAATTATCACAAGATAGATCTGTGAATTAGCAGTCAACTACAATAGTCAAATCCAACTTATGCCTAAACATAGAAACTGAAAGTAAAGTAAATGATTGAAAAAGAATTGAAATTGAAGGAAGAGTGAGGAGATAGAAAAAAACTCACCTAAATGTTCTTATGATTTTTTAAATTGGAACAAATATCTAGGAGGTATTTAAATTATAACCGTACAATCTTGATTTGCATTGTGGTGAGGGTCAAATTTGACAAGTCACCAAATCTAGAATATGCATAATCAGTAGGCCACCAAATGTATATTTGTGTATAAACTAAATTTCTAGCCTACCAATAAATATTTACCCTACTATATTTTAGTTTATGTAAACTTTTAGGTGGGTGCATTAGAAAATGATAAATTTGGGTTATGCACTCATTTGACTAAATTGGTAGTTAAAATGTTGTATTTGTCTTCTCCCTTTATATTTGACCAAATTTTAAACATATGTTTCAAGAGGAATATAACAATTATAAGGTTATCTAGCTTACAAAACCTTTAAGGATTTTCAACTACATATCCCACATGAATTGAATAAGATCTAATGTAGTTCTCGTATGTGAGTGGAATTTTGAGAGTTAAAGATTCACCTTCTCTCCCAAAGTGAAATTCAACTGCCTGGATATTTTCATATTCATATTTTTTTTAAACAATGCAAATGAACCTTGTTGCAAGTTCTTTAGAACATAAATTATTAAGTGCCTAGACTAGAATCCTCATAAAGCTTCCTTTTTTAAATGCCTCTAGGAGGATTTACATATTCAAACACCATAATATTGATTTAAGGGATTTGAATACCAATAATTTTTAAAAATGAAAGAGGGTCATTATTTGAAATTTGTATCAAAATATTTATGTTATGACACTTCAAAATTCTATGTGTTAGTAACGTGTTCAATTCTAAAAGTATTAAAAAAATGTTTATGTTTTTTTGTTAGGTATGTTGTTAAATGTCTATAAATTATTGTCTCTTTAATCTTTGTTGTTGACAAATTTTATGCTTGCACCGAAGGTAGGAATGTGTGGTAATATCTTTGGATAGATATGTGAATATTTTAACTTATTTTTAACATGATCATTTACACAAGAATGGTTTACTAAAAACTTTTCAACATCATCCCATTTAGAATGGAATGATTTGGAAAATGATCCTTAAACTGACTTGGAAAATGGTATATTCCCCATGTGGAACTCTAAACTATAGGTTAAAAAATAATCATGATAAATATCATAGCCAAAACCATCTTCATTGAAGAGTCACATTGCTTGTGAAAGACAATAATTACTTGGGCATTGTGCAATCATGGGATTTGAAAATTTTACAATTTATAATGGATAACTTAGTTTTGTTTGGATTGAACATATTTTAGATCCACCAAGGTTTGTGCTACCATTTCCAAATTTGGAACCTCATTTCATGCAAGGTCTATCAAGGATGTATCTTCACAAAACATTTTCTATAATGAACTTTTAGATTTAGATAATGTAAAATTACCATTTTTCTTTTGCCCATGTGAATCTTTAAAACTACAACTAATAATATAAACAATATGAGCCCCAAAATTTTCCAAAACATTTTTTATAGATTGATAAAACAAAACAAAAAAATATATTAGTCTAGAAAATTACCAGTTTTTAACGTAAATAATTTATTGAAATATAATACAAGATCATAATTACAAAATCAAACAATATAAACATAACGTTTAACAATAAATTAAAAAACCAAATTTATCTTCATGTCTAAGGTTAGTAATAAGTTGTTGTTTATCAACTTCTATATTTTTTTCTTTCATTTTACAACTAGACACTATTTCATTAGAGGACACCATTTACATCTACAATAAAAATGTAATATAAACATTTGCATTTGCCTATGAAAATTATTTTAAAAAAAACTTGTATTTAGATTTTAACCTCAACATAAAATTGTCGAAACCCTTGATGAAATGCTCCTCCCTCTTCCTTCTACAAAAAATACAAGATCTACAACAGTTAACATTAAAAACCTTGATGAAATACTCCTCCCTCTTCCCTTTATGAAAAATCTAAGATCTATAGTGGTAGAGGGAACATAGAATTTATGAGAGATATGACATCATAACGAGAGTCAAGCCCTATATTTTTCTTTAATTAAATTTCTTCTTTATGTAACTCTATGTCAAAAAATGTTACCTCGGGTCAACATTAATGTGCATTTAATAATTCTCAGATTATTTTATTGGTGAGTTTTGTGGAGAGTTTGTATGATCATATCCATTTATTTAGAGAGCAATGATATAATATTTTTAGTTATTTTTATTTATTTATAATTAATTTTAATTTTGTCTAAATAAGAGATGTTTTGGAGGAGGAAAAACTTTATGAGGCATATATACATGCATGTGTGAGTGCATGCATCCATAAATCCATGAATCCATACATACGTACATGCATGCATGCATGTTGACATGCATACATGCATAATCCATACATCCATGCATCCATCCATACATGTATGTATGCATGAATGCATATCTGCATACATACCTACATGCATACATAAATGGATACACATATGTATATATACATACACACATATATCTATGCATATATACATACATGCATCTATACATTCATGTATGCATGTGTACATATGGCATAATCAAAAGGAATAATTACTCAAGTCAACATGTTTTAAAATTTAAGTTTGTGTGTTTGTGGTACACACACACACACACACACACACACACATATGTATATGTGTATGTATGTATGCATGCATGCATACATATATGTATGTGTGTGTGTGTGTGTGTGTGTGTGTGTGTGTGTGTGTGTGTGTGTGTGTGTGTGTGCGTGTGTGTGTGTGTGTGTGTGTGTGTGTGTGTGTGTGTGTACACACACACACATCGTAGTAAATACAAAATTATGTATACAAGGTATTCACACTTGAGGTTAATTGTGGCAAAGTTTTTCTCCCACTAGATTCCAAAAAATAAAAAGGAGCCTAAATTGATCTATTTATGGGTGCTTCACGAAATAAAGTGTTGAGGGACTCTTGTTCTTATGAAATTTGTTTTTGTTAATCTAAGAACCACCATGAGAGTGTGCTTATGGTGATGGCATTTATGTAATGGAGGAGGATTGTGCCTTGCTACCTCCTAACATCTCCTAGTAGTCATTTGCCTATCTTTGTGAAGTAGTTAGTTGAACCTAGAGTTGAATAATTTGACCACCCTTAGTAGCTAACTCTTATGATGCATTCCAAACAAGATAAAAAAGATCCATATCTCCTAGTGCAAGTAAAACCTCTTTAGTTTGAAAAGAGGGCCTCTCATTTTTGTCCCATGGGTAATAGGAACATTCCCAAACACATACATGAATAAGCTCCTCCACTCACTCATAGAGCCTACAACCACACATAACATACACATCCCCTATCAATCTTGCATTTTAAGATAAAAATGATTTTTTTTAGTTAATTAAGAGAGGAAATAGAGTTCACGATTAACTCACATTGGTGTCCTTTCATTCAGTGTGGGTGGGTAAGTGCACGGAATGGGGAGACAATTATATGGACATTTACTATAACATAATCACATTAATTAATAACATGATCAAGTTATTTAATTAATTCAATCATGTTACTTAAGTCTAGGCTTGAGATTAACAAGTCATAATGTGATCACATTATAAATAACATGATCACGTTATACTGAATAGTAACATGATTATGTTATTGACATGATCATGTTATTATTATTTCAATAATGCAATCATGTTTAACTCACATTGGTGTCCTTTCATTCAGTGTGGGTGGGTAAGTGCACGGAATTGGGACACAATTCTATGGACATTTACTGTAACATAATCACATTAATTAATAACATGATCAAGTTATTTAATTAATTCAATCATGTTACTTAAGTCTAGGCTTGAGATTAACAAGTCATAATGTGATCACATTATAAATAACATGATCACGTTATATTGAATAGTAACATGATTATGTTATTGACATGATCATGTTATTATTATTTCAATAATGCAATCATGTTTCCCTATATATATATTTATATATATATATATATATTGATCATGTTATTTGTAATATACATATATATATATATATATATATGTATATTATAAATAACATGATCACGTTATATTGAATAGTAACATGATTATGTTATTGACGTGATCATGTTATTATTGAAATAATAATAACATGATCACGTCAATAACATAATCATGTTACTATTCAATATAATGTGATCATGTTATTTATAATGTGATCACATTATGACTTGTTCCCTATGTAATATATATATATATATATATATATATATAGGGAAACCCAAATGTAAAATTATTCATTTTGCATTCACAGTTCCCATTCCTACATTGTTTTGTGATAGTGTTTTCCTCAAAAGAGTGTCAGGAAGATGATAGATTCACCCCATAGACCTATTGATTGATGATGCCACAATATTCTCTATTTATCCCTAATTTTCCAAAAAAAATCATTGTTTAACCCATGTTTTTAATTTTAATTTGTTTTTTATGACATCTCTTTCTACAAATCCTCTAAAAAACCCTCTGGTTACTCCTCCTCTTAACCCTTCATAAAACCCTCTAGTTGCTCCTCATCCTAACCCTCCATAAAACCCTACTGTTCCTCTTATCCCTCCAACTAACCCTCCTATAGCTCCCCAAAACACCCCTGACATTCAAGAGTTTTTTATTGACAACATTGTGGGAAACAAACTTGAAATTGAAGACCTAATTGATAGAATGAGAGATCCCAATTTGACCAACCCCCACCACACCTAGCTAACTGATTACCTAAAAACCTTATTAGGTTAAATTAACTTGATAACAACTCAAATTAACTGATTGACATCATATAGGGATACTTATAAGGCATATTATGCTGACAAGTTGTTACCCCTTCAAGTTAAGAATTTATAAATTTCAAAATCTGACATTTTCACCCTATTCCTTAACCCAACCACTAATACCCCCTTTCCCATAACCGCTAAACATTTTCATATCCATTATTGTGTACATAACTTAATCATGGCTAATTTTTGGGTGTAAAAGCCATGATTTCCCATTATATTTTTTGAGGAAACTTTAATGTGAGTTTCTCCTCAACCAAATTCCCAAATATTTTGATTTTAGTGAGTTTCAAGGCTGAGGAAAAGGCTATCTATAGGATCGACCAAGTACACATTTTGTACCTAATTGACTTGCACATATTCATATCTAAAAGATTATTGAGATTGATATCCCCTTCATGGTTCAATAGATCATGGAGATAGACACTCTCCATACTCTTAGTTCACTCACTGATACACTCATTTAGCATACGAATAGTCTTTCACAGAGTGATGCTATAGATATGCCATAGGCTACCTAACCTTGAACCCACCCTTTCAGTTCATGTGGATCTATTTGTATGAGACCTTTTGATGATGATGGCATTGGTGTTTCATATGGCTTATATCATATTTTTGAGTGATGAGTTTTTGGCATGCACATTTGACGTGCAGACATCAGCCACCACACAGATGTAGGTATATTTTATATAAATGTCATGTTAAATTTAAGTTATATTTGTAAATTTAATTTCTAAGCTAATAATTAATTTAAATAAAATTTTAATATAATATATATGTCATTTCTTATGTCATGGGAGGTGACGGTTCCTTCATCATCACAACTATCATTTATAGCATTAGATTTGTTACAGTCATTATTTTTAGATTGTGAGCTTACAGTAAGTTCACATGTTTAAATGATTTTTTATTGTAGTTTAAAATTAATTTCTTAAAAATTGTTTGAATGTATCTTATTTTAATTTCATAATAATTATTGTATTTGAATAGGCTCAATTGTAAGCTAGCTATGAGTGTAGGACCTACAGTTAGACCTTGGATCAATCCAAGGCATTAGATGGGTATCCATATACTAGAAGGGCATCCTAGGGAAAGTCTTCTTTGAGGAAGGTAAAGAGAGGTAAGATATTTCGATAATAGGATATCTTACACATGAGATGTACTTTTTTGTATGCCTATATGTAAATTGATGCATTTTTTTCATTATATATGCACATATGACATTCAGCCAACATTGGATACTATGTTAGTAGATGTAATTCTTTGTATGGATATCATAGCCCAATCTATGTATTATTGACATTGGACATGTATGTGCTTATATTGTATGCCTATCATGGCTTGATCTATCTAATTTATATTCAATTTTTATGTCATTGTGTGTTATTTTATAGTGTTGTTTTGATCTTCCAAATTATTATCTATATAAAATCTCATATTTAATGTTGTACATGTATAAATGAGGATTAGAAATTTATTCTTTTTAATGCTATAAATATCAGATCTTACATATTTTTTAAATTAAATTTTTTATTTCATTTTTTGTTGTGAAAATGATTAATGACACTCTTATCACTTAGGCTTAATGACCTTCTTCTCTTTGTACCTGCTTCTTGTACACTTTTGATGTAGAGCTTTCTCAACAACTTACAAGTGTTTAGGATCTTGATCAAAGGTATTTTTATCTAATATTGTGTACTCACTTATCTTCTACCTCAAGAATCCTTATCCTACTTATACAACACAATTCCAACTTTTTAACCCCTCTCTCTCTCTTATCTTTTCTCATATTTCTCTCTTTAGCCTTTGTCTTGGCTTGTAGCCCTATTTTATGGAAAACCTCTTTTTATATTCCTTATACCAAATATTCAAGGAAAAAATTTAGGTCTTGAGAACCCTTTTCCATGTCATTACCTCACACAAAATCTTGGGTTAGGTTCATTTTGCAAAATCTTGTACCTCTAGGCTTACTTGACACTCTAATTAGCCCTCCAAATACACAAAGCTCCAAGGTTTGACCATTATGGAAGCACTTTGACCAAAAAAAAAACTATATTTGACCACCCTTTTATCTAACCCTAATTTTAAATCAATTTTGGTCATCAACACTTCACCTAAGTTCAACTTTCTTCTTTAGCCTCTTTTTCACTAGGTCTCTTAAGCTAGTTGACTACCTATAGGGTAGTATAGTACGGAATATAGAAGGTATAAATATGAAGTAAATTTATTCACTTAATATACCCTAATACAAACTAGATTAAAAAATTTAAATAAATTTTAAGGGTTGAATCTCTTCCTATGGTCAAAACCCTAAAAGTTAGGGTTTGTAACAACTGTATAAACTGAGACTAAAAATAATTGCATATAATGTCCAAATAAGACTTTAAAGATGATCTAATTATTGTACTAGGTCTATCTAACATTATTACATCTTTTTCCTTTAATGAGCAAGTTCTCACAACCCTCAATACATTCACAAACAAGAAATCTCAGTCATTCAACACTGTATTCTATATGTTAGAAATAGGGGAATGCAGGGTCTCTAGGTTTTTTAACATCAAAGGACTTTATAACCAACAATAATTTTATCACAACATTATATAACCATTATAAACCCTTATTTATCACTTTTTTAATCAAAAACAATATTCAATATAAAGATTACAGTATACAAAATTATGAGTTTAGGACTGTGGACTTTCAATAGGAAAGAACTATGATCAAAGTGAAACTTAAAAACTCTTGTCCATATATATATATATTATAACAAGATTAATCTAAATCTTTATACGTATTTCATCTCCACATTCTCCATATAAATCAAGAGAAGGAAATATTGAATACTCATACTCTTCACCATCTACCTCGAATGGAATGTGAGGTTACAAAACCAAAACTGAGTATTAACCCAAAACAAGGTATAGACAGGGTTTATTTATTCTATAGGTAAATAGGTAAATTAATTAATGACACCTAATAGGTCAATAAGTCAATAGGTTAAATTTTTCAAAGTTTTAAAATTATCAAAGTTGTCAAAATTATCAAAGATGTCAAAGTTGTCAAAATTGTCAAAGTCATCAAATATGTCATAGTTGTCAAAGTTGTCAAAATTATCAAAGGTGTCAAAGTTATCAATAGGTCAATAGATAAATTACTCATTAGGTTTACACCTGTCTCTAGTTTATTTTTTCAAATTTTTCAAAGTTGTAAAAGTTGTCAATAGATCAATTACTCATTAATTTTCTAGGTCTCTAGTCAAAGTTGTCAAAGTTATCAAAGTTAAAGTTATGGTTACATAAATCTAGTTATGATTTATCCTAGGTGAAAAATAACACCATCAATATGTTCAAGGAAGAATCTAACATCTAGGTCCAAGTTTTTGGCCTCCTGTCAAGCCTGATCGACAAACCCACCACCCATTTTGGCCTCAAGAACACCCTTCCCAATACAAGAAAAATGTAAATTTTTAGCCTAAGTTCAATCATGTATAAAATTAAAAATGTAATTCATATATGTGAACCATTAGATCCCTCATGTACCTCATTAATCCCTCTAATCCTACCATATATAACACATGTGGAAGCTTTGAGATCAATTTATTAGACAAGTTGTAGTGATGGGTCCAAAAATGTAAATTTTTGTCAGTGAACAAGTAACTTCTCAAGCTCCAACTAGAATTTCTACCTATAGGACCTCCACCTATGAATATATCCCTTTTATCACATCTAGATAGTAAAATTACATGTTATTATGCCACCATGACATTCGAATCCACCCGAAAGTGCATTTCTACTACCACTTCAGAGAACAAAAACACTGACAATAAATATTGTCAAAGTTCAAGTTATGGTTACATAAATCTAGTTCTGATGTTTCTTGGGTAAAAATTGACACTAAAAACACATCCAAATATGTGTATAACATATAGGACCAGGTTCTTTGCCTCTCGTTAATCCTGATCGACAAACCCACCACCCATTCTAGCGTCAAGAACACCCTTCCCAATACAAGAAAAAAGTAACTTTTTAGCCTAAGTTCAAATATGCATAAAATAAAAATTATAAGTAATTTATGTGAATAATAAAATCCCTCATGTACCTCCTTAATCCTTATAATCACACCCTAGAGTACTCAGGTGGAAGCTTTGATAGAAGTCTGTTAGACAAGTTGTAGTGACGGGTCCAAAAATGCAAGTTTTTGTCAATAAACAAGCAACTTCTTGAGATCTAACTAAAATTTATACCTTTGGGACCTAAACCTATGAATATATCACTTTAATTACATATATATATATATATATATATATATATATATTACATTTAATTATGCTACCATGACATTTAAATCCACCCAAAAATGCATTTCCACTACCGTTTCAGAGAACAGAAACACTAACAATAAATGTTGTCAAAGTTCAAGTTGTGGTTATATAAATCTAATTATAATGCTTCCTAGGTGAAAAACTAAACTACTAACATGTTTGAGGAGGTTGATAATGTCTAGGACCAGGTTCCTTGCCTCCCATCAAGCTCAATCGACAAACCCACCACCCATTTTGGGCTCAAGAACACCCTTCCCAATATAAAAAAATATAATTTTTTAGCCTAAGTTCAAACATGCATAAAATGAAAATTGTAAATAATTTATGTGAACCATCAAATACTTCACATACCTTCTTAATCCATCTAATCTCACCTGAGATCACTCAAGTGGAAGCTTCGAGATCAATCCGTTAGACAAGTTACAGTGACAGGGCCAAAAATGCAACTTTTTGTCAGTGAACAAGAAACTTCTCAAGCTCCAATTGGCATTTCTTCCTCTGAGACCTCCACCTACAAATATATCACTTTGATCACATTTAAATATTAAAATTACATGTTATTGTGCCACCATGACATTTGAATCCACTTGGAAGTGCATTTCCACTACCATTCCAGAGAACAGAAACACTGATAATAAATGTTGTCAAAGTTCAAGTTATGGTTGTAGAACTCTAGTTATGATGCTTCCATGTGAAAAATGACACCACCAACACATCCAAATAGGTTTATAACATCTATGACTAGGTTTTTAGCCTCTTTTTAGGGTCAATCGACAAACCCACCACCCATTTTGACCTCAAAAACATCCTTCCCAATACAAGAAAAATGTAATTTTTTAGCCTATGTTCAAACATGCATAAAATGAAAATTGTAAGTCATTTTTCATAAACCATCAGATCCTTCATGTACCTCCTTAAGCCTTATAATCACACCCTAGATCACTTTGGTGTAAGCTTTGAGATCAATTTGTTAGACAAGTTATAGTGATGGATCCAAAAATGCATGTTTTTGTCAATGAACTAGCAACTTCTCAAGTTCCAACTTACATTTCTACCTCTGGGACCTCCACATGAATCTATCACTTTTATCATGTCCAAATATAAAAATTACATGTGTATTATACCATGATGATGTTTGAATTCTCTTATAAGTGCATTTCCACAACCATTCTAGAGAGCAAAAATACTAACAATAAATGTTATCAAAGTTTAAGTTGTGGTTGTAGAACTCTAGTTCTAACACTTCCTGGGTGAAAACTAACACCTCCAACACATATGAGGAGGTGTATAATTTCTATAAATAGGTTCTTATCCTCCTGTCAAGCCTGATTGACAAACCCACCACCCATTCCAACCTCAAGAACACCCTTCCTAATACAAGAAAAATGCAATTTTTTAGCCTAAGTTCAAATGTGCATCAAATGAAAAATTTAAGTCATTTATATGAACCATTAGATCCCTCACATACATCCTTAATCCCTATAATCACACCCTAGATCACTTGAGTATAAGCTTTAAGATAAAAATTTGTAGTGATGGGTCCAAAAATGCAAGTTTTTATCAATGAACAAGCAACTTCTCGAGCTCTAACTAGAATTTCTACCTCCAGGGCCTCCACCTATAAATATATTACTTTTATCACATCCAAATAGGAAAATTACATGTTATTGTGCTTCCATGATGTTTGAATCCACCTGGAACTGCATTTTCACTACCATTCTAGAGAGCCAAAACACTGACAATAAATGTTGTGAAAGTTCAAGTTGTGGGTGCAAAATGTTGGTTTCAATGTTTCTTGGGTGAAAACTTACATTTCCATCACGTATAATGGGGTGGATAAAATTTATTACAAATTTATTGGCCTCTTATTAGGATGGATCGATAAACCCACCACCCATTCTATCCTCAAGAACACCCTTCCCAATACAAGAAAAATGTAATTTTTTAGCCAAAGTTTAAACATGCATAAAAAAACTATAAGTCATTTTCATGAACTATCAAATCCATCACATACCTCCTTAATCCCTATAATCCCACCCTAGAGTAAACACACATAAAACATAAGCTTCTCTTAGCTTAAAAAATATATAATTCTTTATTGGCAGTGCTGACCACGTGAAGGTGGAAGCTTATCTAGCACCACTAACCTACAAAAAATTGTTAGTAAGTAATTAAAAATGAAATTTATATTTGTACTACCTAGAAAATAAAAAACATTTGGTAAAATTGATTACATATAATTTAAAAATTCAACATACCTCTATATTTCAATCCAACAAACCACTAAGATCTACTTTAACCTTGATAGTATCAAGAATAGCTTCATGATCTGACTCCTAAACTTTCCATAGTTCCCTATTTAATGGCCTCCCATGATATTTTTGTAATTTAATATTCATAGCAAGAATCAAATTTGAATAGTGCAATATCTTCCTGTGTGTTTCAAACCCTTCAAAAAACCAATAATCTAAATTTTTTATAAGATACCATTGAAACCAAGCTCCAGTGACTATCACTGACCCAGTGGGATAGTCAATTTTTTCTCCTTCTATAACTAGGAAAGTTAGTTTTTTTTTTTTTTATACACACTAAAAAAAGCATTAATCAGTGCCTTCTTCATTATCCTCATCTGCAATGACTACAAAAACATGCCTTGTACATCATAAAAAATCATTTTAGTGACAATATGAACATATATAAACAATGAGAATAAATTATACATAATGAAAAATATTCTACTTGACTTCACTAGATTAGATACATGGTCAAAGTCATCTGATGATGTCATATATGTAAGTTGTAATGTTGATATACCCTGATATGTGTTGATTGGAATTAGAGGTTTGGAACTCTAATCATCCACTCGCTCTTGTGACTCACACTCATTCGAAACAGAGTCCACACATGCAGAATAGAAACATGCCAAGTGTCTCATATGAACAATCCAAGAAATTGCATTTGAGCTATAAAATGAGTGGAGGTCACTTGAACTTGTTAGAGTCATATAATACTCATACTTTGCCAAGTGTTCTTCCTCCATTAACTAGAAATGTCTATGAATAGTAGAATTTGGTTGAGTACCATGACACATGTTCTCATTACACCATTTAACCATAGTTTTTGCATCTATCAAATGAACACTCTCTTCAAATTTTTACTCTTCCTTTGTAATCGCTCTTTTTACACATGATCTAGCACCGTCATGCTCCCTTTTTCCATATCCAACCTCGATGAAACTCTAAATGTGTTCTACACTTGTGGTAATGTGCATCTTGCTCAACCAATAAAACATCTATGTATTCTTTAATTATGATTTGTAATTGTCTGACCAAATGTAATGTTGATTGAAATTAATGTTCCTCTGACTCAATTGTTCATAGAATTTCTAAAAAAACCTTGAACATACTCTAAACAATGTGATCTATCATTGTTGATATATAAAAGGTATTCCCTTAATATTTTCCCTTATTGCTCTATATTATCAAGTGTGCATGTATGAATTCTATATGCATGAATATGACAACTTGCAATGAGTTGTAATATTATGATTGAACTTCTATTTAGGGTTTGAATGTGTAATTATCTAAAAACTAAACTACTAAAACAATGGAACCAAGTGGGAATGTATCCTTGCATATCTTAAAATGTTCATCTAACTGTTGGGAGGAGGGTTGTAAACCGGAAGCACACAATTTGATTACTAATACCAAGCAACTTAATATGCGGAAATTAACCAGATTCACCAAGTAACTAGAATTCAGAATAACACAAGATATGAGAGACAATACCAAATTGTATTAACACTTTATACAGAAAAGAATACAATAAAGAAGATGCCACTTCTTCTCCACCACCTTACAGAGGTTTCCCACACCTCAAGTGAATAGTAATTCTTCTCCCCAAAGCTCTCCCTCTCACAGGTCCCAACACCTAACTCAAATACAGAGTTGGTGTTCACCTCCCATGCTCCACGCACAACACAAGTGCTCCACGCACTCCACAAGCACTCCACGTGCTCCACAAGTACTCAAGGTACTTCAAGTAGATCTCCCATGAGTCTGCAACAACCTGCAATTCAACAGACCATACTTATGGAAGGAACTCCCTTGCCTTCCTCTTGCTCTATCCGAGTACACACCTGTACTCCAAGTAGATCCTGCCTGATACTGCTCCCTGTTGTGTTGCTGTCTGTATGACCTTGCACACCTGCAAATCAAGCAATGGTTCTATTCACCTGTGAACCTCGACCTTGCACACACATACACCTGCAGATCAACGATCTTACTTACCATGTAGATCTCCTATATAGGCCATGCAACTGTGACCAAGATCCTACACTCTTGAAGAACCCAGCTGGCTCTCCAATCCAGCACCAACACACCTGGTATTGTGGCACTAGGAGGAACGCACCATAGCTCTACCTCACACACAGAAGGAGCTTATAATTATGCTCTCTTACTCCCTAGCACACTTTTCCAATACAACCATGAGTCTATTATATAGATCTCATCCAAACAATGATTAGACATCTAATTACAATAATTAGATCCGCAGCTATGAGTCTAAAATTAGCACTCATCATGCAAACTCTTGGTTCGTTAGCTCATTGCCCGTAATTAACTCGCAGTCAAACTACACAGGCGACCGACGTCGGTCCCTGTCTGCCTGGGGTCGCCGACGCCGGCCGATATATGACCGACGTCGGTTGCCTTCCTGTCTTACCCTGCCGACGCCGGTTGGCCAGACCAACGCCAAACACTTCTGACACTTAGCAACTCATTCTGCAACCTCCTCCATGTCTGCATCAGTGAAGCTTTTAGCTCCACAATCCTAACAATCTCCCACTTGGAGATAAACAGCTGCACTGTACCTGTACCTGTACTCCGTCTAATCTGTTTCCTGGTTTGTATCCCTCTTCAAGCTCCCACCTGAAGACAACCCACCACATATCCCGTGGTGTACCACCTGTCATCCGAGTAACCTGCCACATCCGAATCTACAAATACATGTAGTGAAGTCCTGACCTTGCATAGCAACACCTGTTGCCGGTCCCTCTCAGAAAACCTGAGAACCCACTTCCCCGAATTGGCTCCTAACTCTCTGACAGCTCCCATTGCATGGGAATACTCAGGTCTATACCAGACCTCATGTGATTTCGGACACTGTACCTGTCCAGCCCTTAGTGTGCTCCGGCTCTGCAACCTAAACCTCGCCAACACCTGTTTCACATCAGCTCCCACTCGAGACAAAATCAACCAGTGATCTCCATGCCTCCCATGTCAAAGAATTCCGCTGCTTCAAACTCCTCCTGACATGCCACTGAACTAATCTTACCCTTAGCTTAGCAAAACCCTGTATGTACACCCCTGCTAGCTAGCATACTATCCACATACAGCAACAGAATGATGTCATGACTCATCATCCCCCTGGTAAGACAAAACCACAGTAGTTACCCTGACATTGACTGAAGCCATGCTTCATCCTCCACCTGTCAAAACCTGTACCACTGTCCTGCAGCTCCACAAGACCATATACCTGATCTTCCGTCTCACGTATCCGTTCTCTCTATTCTTCTACTAAGGTATCCATTCGTCTCTGTGCTTTCATACCTGCTGGCATCCCTACCAAAACACACCTGTCTGGTTCTCCTCCAAGGAATCACATCCTCATCCATGCCAAGCTCACACCTGTTTCCTGGATCCTTCCTGCTCTACAATCAGCAACATGTATAAAGAAGAGGAACAACGAATTTGAGGGCCTACTTACGCCTTCAGTCCTCTGTATGGGTGTTTGAGACACCTTGACAGCTTGCTGTCCACCCAAAATCCGTTTACAGTGACCGACCTCGGTCACTCCACAGTCTGCATCCGACCGACGTCGGTTCCATGCGTCTGTACCTGACTACCAACCTGCCTGCACTGGTGTCCCTGCTACCGACGTCGGTCCTGTGACCGACATCGGTCTTACATACTACCGACATCGGTCTTATCCTGCCCGACATCGCCGGCTTCGGTCTGCACATGACCGACATCGGCACCTGTCTGTTCGATGCCGGTTCCTCCTGACCGACATCGGTACCTGTGTTCACCTGTGAGTGATGACTGTTTACCCGCGAGCTTCTTTGAATCAAAACCCATGTCCAAACTGCCCTGCTCAGAAGTATCCAGCCACATCCACTGGGTTCTATCCGCCATCTCCTCCATAAACACCAAGGCTTTCCAGTTCTTAAGCCTGTCAAATATATCTGTCTTCCGCTTAAGAACATGCATCTTCTTCCTGCTCAAGTGACCAAGCCTACGAAGCCACGTCTCTGCAACAAGAGAAGAATCAGTAATATAAACAAGTAGATAAAGGATACCTGTTTTCTTACCACCAACTAATTCAAGTGCATCCGCTGTGAGAGTTCTTGTGCATCTCTCATCACCCAATATTTCTGAAGAAATTAGCCATATCTCCAAACCTGGGACCTGCATGACCTTCATCAACACCTGTGTGTTGGCCGCCTGCAATTTCAGCTTCACTTCTCCTTTGCCAATTCTTTGGCAAGGCTCACCAGCTCCTCTACCTGGAACTGCATGGAAAGAGGCAACCGAATCTTTTATCCAAGATTCAACTTTATCCAAGAAACCTGCAAACACATCCTGTGCAACAACACCTGCTACATCTGTATCTTCAGTTTCTTCATGCTGATCTGCTACCAACCAACAATGTTCTTTTACCTGCTCTTTCTTTCCATAGGACCGTGAGTGACCATCTGTGCTTTTCAACTCCTCCATTCTTAGCTTACTTTGATCTGCTGTTGCTCTACTCCCACTCGATCAGAAATCCCTGAGAGTGCCCTGTAACCAAACACAAAACCTGCTTCCTCCAACCTCAGCTCTGATACCACTTGTTGGGAGGAGGGTTGTAAACCGGAAGCACACAATTTGATTACTAATACCAAGCAACTTAATATGCGGAAATTAACCAGATTCACCAAGTAACTAGAATTCAGAATAACACAAGATATGAGAGACAATACCAAATTGTATTAACACTTTATACAGAAAAGAATACAATAAAGAAGATGCCACTTCTTCTCCACCACCTTACAGAGGTTTCCCACACCTCAAGTGAACAGTAATTCTTCTCCCCAAAGCTCTCCCTCTCACAGGTCCCAACACCTAACTCAAATACAGAGTTGGTGTTCACCTCCCATGCTCCACGCACAACACAAGTGCTCCACGCACTCCACAAGCACTCCACGTGCTCCACAAGTACTCAAGGTACTTCAAGTAGATCTCCCATGAGTCTGCAACAACCTGCAATTCAACAGACCATACTTATGGAAGGAACTCCCTTGCCTTCCTCTTGCTCTATCCGAGTACACACCTGTACTCCAAGTAGATCCTGCCTGATACTGCTCCCTGTTGTGTTGCTGTCTGTATGACCTTGCACACCTGCAAATCAAGCAATGGTTCTATTCACCTGTGAACCTCGACCTTGCACACACATACACCTGCAGATCAACGATCTTACTTACCATGTAGATCTCCTATATAGGCCATGCAACTGTGACCAAGATCCTACACTCTTGAAGAACCCAGCTGGCTCTCCAATCCAGCACCAACACACCTGGTACTGTGGCACTAGGAGGAACGCACCATAGCTCTACCTCACACACAGAAGGAGCTTATAATTATGCTCTCTTACTCCCTAGCACACTTTTCCAATACAACCATGAGTCTATTATATAGATCTCATCCAAACAATGATTAGACATCTAATTACAATAATTAGATCCGCAGCTATGAGTCTAAAATTAGCACTCATCATGCAAACTCTTGGTTCGTTAGCTCACTGCCCGTAATTAACTCGCAGTTGAACTACACAGGCGACCGACATCGGTCCCTGTCTGCCTGGGGTCGCCGACGCCAGCCGATATATGACCGACGTCGGTTGCCTTCCTGTCTTACCCTGCCGACGCCGGTTGGCCAGACCAATGCCAAACACTTCTGACACTTAGCAACTCATTCTGCAACCTCCTCCATGTCTGCATCAGTGAAGCTTTTAGCTCCACAATCGTAACACTAACCATCTAGCCCTATGTGTGTGTCTTGCATAGTCATAAACAATCTTCTCCCTAAATTTCACCAAAATTTTTGAAACATTTATATTTTTTAAACAATCTTACACCTTTTAGATTCTTTGCCATCTTTTACTTGATAATTCAATGATTTATATTTTCTTAAACCAACTAATTCCTATCCAATTGCACTTGTAATCTCCTCGTAGATACATTTTTTTTAAATTTGTCAATCCACCACAAATGCTTTAATTTTCATTTAAACATGATTTATTATAGAATAATTGCCCATCTGATCTTTTACAAAAGATAGTAAGAATAAATTCTCTGGCTGATTTTGGTGGCAATTCAATACCACACTCTTGAAAAAAATTAGTATGCAAAGTACAATGTATATGGTGAAAAACATCATAATGCATTGAAAATTCAACATGTTGCCCTCAAAAACAAGTGGTGCATGGGTGATTTATTTTAACATAAAAAGATTTTTCCATCTCAAAATATCTTTGACAAATAGAAATTTGTGGATGCTTTTCCAAAAATTTAGAGTACAATTATATTTGAGTCATATCCAATAAATGTTTTGGATGTGGTTTACAGTTACAAGAACCAACTCTTATTTTCACAACATCTCTTGCATTAGGCAAAACTTTTGTATTGTCTTTTCAAAGTTGAGTAACTCTTTGAGAGTATCGAATAGAACCTTGTCCTTTCATGCAAGTATACCATAGAATTCCCAAAGCTCATTGGTATTAATTTCAATAAGTCTTTCACATCTTTCAATTGCTTTCCTTATTGTTTTTATATTTATATTAAGTGTTAATCTTGTTTTTGAAATCATTCATTTTTTCACTATTATGTCACTTACTACACAAGTTGTAAGTATATGTCGGGTAGCATTACAATCTTTGGTGCATGACTTTGGGCCTTTAGTATGATATGCATCATGTATATTTTCAAAAATTTCATCATTTTCATCATCCATGTTAGATGTTCTTATTCCTAATGTGTACATTATAGGTCTCATCTTAATCAATTTTATCATTAAAACAAATAATTGACATCTTTGACTATCATACTACAAATTATGAAAGAAATTATCCCAAGTTTGTCGAGCTAGTCTCCTCGAATGGCAATCAAACATTTTATTACGCATTAGTTTTAAAATATTTTCATCGACTTCAATTAAGTACTTGTCTTTTATATGCACAACTCTTGGAGGTGTTGTTAATGGTGTAATATGTTGAGAGGGTGTTTCAAAACTGTTATTACTTTCATTATTTAGAGGTGGGATGACATTAAATTCTTTAATGATAATTTCTTCATTATATGTTTCCATGAAATTATTTTGATGGTTAATTTCATTAATATTTGTTTCTATTAAATTTTATTGATTTATGGGGGTGAAGCATCATACATAGACTCATCATCAAAAAAATCAAAAACTTGGAACTTTGAATGTGAACTTCCAACATTAACTAATTCATTATTTTCAATTTCATTATTATTCATTTCATTATGGCCAATTTCTTAATTATTCATTTCATTATGGTCAATTTCAACATTATTCAATTGATTATAATCAATTTCATCATTTCTTAATTCATTATCATCAATTGGCTCATTATTTATGGCATTTGGTTCATCAAGATTAGGGTTTGTACCTTGTTTACCATGAACCTTTTGCATTAGTAGCTTGTGTTTCTCTTTGAAATATTTTAATTCCTATGATGTTTTGTTCTTAAACAACTTCTTCTTCCTCTTTGAATGTGATCTGAAATGCATTCAAAGGGAAAATTGACAACTTTTCAAAGGTGGGGTCAAATACACAAGTATGTAGATCTCGTAGAAGTACGTAGAGAATGTTTTTATGGATAGAAGTCTCGATTTAGGATAAAAATAGTAATTGATAAGTGAGATTATCACTAAAATAATAATAACATTATTGCATTATGTTTTCTATAAGGTCTCAACACATCCAACCCATCGAGAAGTTGATATCGATAATAATGAGATCACGTTATTGAATAACATGATCACATAATTATTTATATAATCAATGGGGTTGGCAATTGGCAATGAGGAAAAAGTGTTTCCTATGTTAATAATAACATGATTGCATTATACTTAATGTAGATAAGGTATTATAGATTGGGGATTAAAACAAATTATTGCATAGGGTCTATAGATTGGGTATTACAATTTATGTTTTAGGAATTAGGGATTATAATTAAGGTCCAAAGTGAAGGTGTATGGATACTGGGACCTTTCCCCTAGAATGGCTTGGATTTATGTATATTCATGTCATTCCCTATGTTAAATCCCATGGTTTTGAATTGACATTATGATGGAAGGGAAATGTCTCCCCATAAATTGAAATGATGTGTGCATTTAATAAAATAGTAGGTAGCACACTTTTATGACATACACGGTAGGAAAACATTTTTGGCCATGTTTTCCAAAGTGCATTAAATTCCATATCACTTGTGGTTTAAATTTGTTAAGTGGTTGGCCAATATGTTTCCCAAAGTTCATTAAATGTCATGGTATTACTTCTTAAGTCATTTTTTTCTTTTCCTAATACTTGGAGAAAGAAGTTCTAAGCACGTCGAAGCCCCAAAAAATAATAATAAGTCATTAATCTAATAAAATGTGTTTTTGGGTTGCCATAATACCCTAGATGTCATCATGTAGATTGAGTGAATTAGTTAAATTGGGCTATCATCTATGTGATTTAGGCTAAACTAAGCCCTGTGAACTTAATTCTTAGTCTAGAAATGATGTTAATTTGGTCTAAAATGATTGGTTCAAGGTTTAAAGAGTTTAGATTTGTGGTTTAGAGTTTAGGGATTAAGAAATTTAAGGATTAGGGCTTAGGGTATAGGTTTTAATGTATATTTATACAATCATGTAAGAAATTAGGGAAATTTTGGGAGCCTTGAACCTATATCTATGATTATAGAATGTGAATTTGGGATCAATTATCCCCCACATCATTGCAAATTGAGCCTATGAAGTCAATTGTGGTAATGACTGATGCAATTTTAACCAATTTCATCCCTGTGAACCTAATTCTTACTATATATATATATATATATATATATATATATATATATATATATATATATATATATATATATATATATATATATATATATAAGATGTTAATTGAGGCTAAATTTATTTGTTTAGGGTTTAGGGTCTATAATTTAAAGGTTTGGGGTTTAGGGCTTATGGCCTAGGGTTTAATTTAACTAGTATAGGGTTTGGGCTAAAAGTTAAATGGTACAGGGCAACTTAGGGTTTAAGATATCGGATATAGGGTCCAATCATTAAGTTAATTGAAGAATATTTGAGCTACTTGTGACACTTATTTATGACTTGATTACCTTCATGTTTGAATTTCTAATAAAAGTAGGGTAAATTATGCCATGTACATGTTACATACATCTTATACAATTGATTGAGCCATAAATTTAGTTTAGGGGCTCAATTTTTCCCAAATAATGTAGGGAATTATACAAATTAACTAATTAGATCAATTCATGATAGAAGATTGATCTTTTGATTTTGCCCCAAATCATATCTTACAATTGAAGACCCTCAACTTGGCCTCAATGCCTCCTCAATTAAAAGAATAAACTAGATCTCCTCATCTTTGGTAAATCAAGTTGAATGGGATTGAAATATCCCCAATTTACTAAATATATGCAAAGCTAGAATGGTACTCTAAAGGCCTTAGCCATAGGTTTAAAAAATACATAAATTATGACATCGCATGATAAAATCATTTATATCGTAAGGCATGTATGTTTGTAGCATGTAGTGGGAATTAGGGCATGGGGCTTATAATTTAAATGTTTTAGGGATCATTAGGGATTAGGGCATAGGGTTTAGGTTTAAGGACTTGTATATTAATTTCTAATCACTAGATATGCCATGTGTTTAAACTAGATTCTTACTACAAAGGATGTTAATTGGGACTAAATTGAAGTTGGTAAACACTTAGAAAGTAAATAGTTTACAATTTAGGGTATAGTTTTTAGGGTTTATGGTTTATGGCTTCTAGGTTTTAATGTATGTACAAGGTTTAGGGTACACATGGTTAATCACAAAGATATTTGATGACAATTTGAAGCACTTGGACCCAATTGTGATTATAGATTGTGTTTTTGGGTTGTCATTATACCATGGATGTCATGTCATACAGATTGAGTGGATTAGTCAAATGGGTCAATCATTCATGTGATTTAGGCCAAAATGAGCCCTATAAACTTAATTATTAGTCTAAATGATGTTAATTTGGGCTAAAATGATTGTTTCAAGGTTTAAAGAGTTTATATTTATAGTAAATATAGTTTAAGGATTATGAACTTCAGGGATTAAGGCTTAGGGTTTAGGTTTTAGGGTATATAAGGTATAATCATGATGGTGATTGGGAAAAACTTGAGCTCTTTGAATGTAGATCTGTGAGTAAAGAATGTGAATTTGGGATCAATTATCCCCCACATCATCACATATTTAGCCTATGAAGTCAATTATGGTAATGACTGATGCAATTTTATCCAAGTTCATCCTTGTGAACCTATTTCTTACTATAAATAAAGGATTTTAATTGGGGATAAATTGATCCTAGGGGCCTAATAAGCCTTAATGTAAGGAATTTCATCCATATGATATCAATTGGGGATCCAAGTGTTCACCAAATTTAAAAAATAAGTATTTTTTCAATTTCATATGTAATTTAGTCCAAAGGAGCCGTGTGCAAGGAATTGCATTCATATATAATGGAAATTGAGGCTTACTTAGCCTTGACTCTATACCATATTGAATCAATAAAGTATTTGGTTCTAGACAATACATAATTGGGACCAATCGAGGCTTGCCCAAGGAATTGTGTCAACATAATTTTAATTAGGGACTTAATTGCACACCTTATTCAAATAATTGAGTGTTATCATGAATCTGATATGAAATCATGACCAATTAAACCCTCTATAAGGAATTATAAATCAATATTTAATAATAATTTGGATTCTAATTATGCACCAAATTCAATTGAAAGAATATTTGGTTCAATATGATCTATGAAATTTAGTCCAAATAAGCCTTGTGTAAGAAATTTCATCCTTCTACTATCAATAGGGATCTCTATTGGTCCCAAATACATAACATATTGAATCAACCAAATATTTACTTTAATTTAATATGCAATTATGGCCAACCAAGGCTCATGCAAGTAACTAAATACATCTAATGTCAATTATAACTTCATTGGCCCTGATTGTAAACTATGTCTAGCTAATCATGCATTTGGTTTTATCTTATATACATATTTGGGGCGAACTAAGCCCCATAAAAGTAATTTTTTCCATATAATGTTCCATTTGGGTTCCATTAGCCTCGATTGCATACCATATTGAACCAATTGAGTATTTAGGTTCAATATGATATGCAATTGGGGCCACTCAAACCCCAAGCAAGGAATTACATCCATCTAATGTCATTTGGGGCTTTTATTATGCCATGTTAAATGAATTGATATTTTTTCAATACTATACACAATTGAGGATAACTAAGTCCTATGTAATTAACTACTTCCACCTAGAATATCAATCGAAGCATTTTTCACCCCATGAAATGATTTGTGTCCATCTAATTTATCCATTGTGAATATTTTTCTCTAATCACACACCATATTTAACTAATTGATTATTTTATTTAGTATAATCTTTACAATTAAGTGTAATTGGTCCTAGTGCAAGGAATTCCTTCAATATAATGTCAATTAAGGATTTGATAGCACTGGTTATATTAGACAACAATCTTAATCTGAAACCAATATTTGATCTGAAGACTACTTGGCATAATGGCTCCTATTTAGGTTTTAGGATGTTGAGAATATGTGACACAATCACGTTATTAAATAATACAATTGCATTAATAACATAGTTAATAATGTGATCATGTTATTAACATGATCATGATTTTTGAATTAAAATTCAATTCTTATGCCTTCTAACATAGGAATATCTTAGATTCCCTAGCCAAAGGCTTGGACTATCAATGTACAGTTGAGTTTTGAAAGGTATGAAAATAAACAACAAATTTTAACTTTGATTACTAAATACACTAAGAATTTCAATGTGAAAATTTAAAAGATTGATACAATCATGATGATAATTCTCCCCTCTTTAAAAAAATATGATTCTTATATTTTTTAGACTAATTTAATGTTTGAAACTAGTTTATTTCTAACTATGCCTTTTTTAGGTCACTACATGCTGCAAACATACATGCCTATACATGTTCATGTAATTCATGTTTCATTGAACCAAGTGAAAATCAAATTATATGATGATGTATTATGTTTAATTATACACACATTTAAAAAAATTGATTTTCATTTTTTTTAAGGTAGTTAGGCCTGACTCATGGATGACTATCCATTTCTTTATCAATTTTTAGGATATATTTACTTACTAAATTCATTAAAAAAATAAAAAATAATATAGGTGATGTGATACAAGATTTTATCTAAATTTTCCCCAAAGTGTTTCAAATAATATCAAATGCTACTAAAAAATGGTATGCGTCACAGCCATCTATCTACTATGTTTTCTAAAAAAACCAGAGTTCCTATTCAAATTTGATATGTTTTAACTAGTTATACTTAACCATTTTTTTAAAATAAAATAGTGTTTTTGACACTAGACTCGAAATGATACATTTCATATTTTTACACCATCTTAAAATTTGGAGTGTAGATATCTCAAATTATTTATAGAATTTCAAATTTTAGAAATTTCAAAAAAATCATGTCCACAGGTAGGCCACTTTTTGTCCCCCAACTTTGTGCACTTACCTGGGTATGTTATATTTTGTCAGTTAGCCTCATCATTAGATTTTTTACCATCCTCTTCTCCTTTGCCCTCCTCTCATACTAGTGGCTCACCCTCTAGAATCTCTCTCTCTTCCTCTGCCTCTTCTTTGGCATTGCCCCTCAAGGTACCAATTGTTGCTACTCAAGATATCTCATAGCCTATCCTACCCATGGTTAGTGGATTGGTACTCTGATACCACCAATCTCAATTTTAATAAGTCTAGTTTTGCATCATGTATCATTATATTACCTTTATATACTACTACTACAAGGGCATGTTTTCTCTTTATGGTTTCCAAAAAAATTCAATAAGTATGCTTGCAAGGTGGATATTAATGTTCTCCCTCCATTAAACCACATGTTTTATGGCTTGGTATGTATCTAATGTGGCCCTATCCTCTCCCCATAATCCCTGTGTGGATAGATGCATATTTCTTATCAAGTCTGCAGTAGTTAAGGAACCCATAATGCATTTCATTTCCCTCTATCTTCCCATGTCTACCCATATAGATGATCTGGGATTTCTTATATCTCTCACACCAATTCATCTCTGGTAAGGACTAAAATGCTAAAATATATCATCACTATTGTGGGGTAACTCATTGATGGTTCCCCTAGCCTAGAAAAGGTCATGTTATGTTTTAGATAGCATGTTTAGCCCCCAGCTATATTGGCATCTAAGCTCATCTATCTCCTTGATGATAGGATCCTAAAAGTAGGGTAACGTGTTTTTGCCTTGTCCCCAACTAATTTCGAGACTAATAGCTACTTTTCCAATCATTCCAATCATTGTCACCCACATTTGTTGTTGATCCATCTCCAAAGTAAATGGTCTACCTTCCAACCTCTATGATATGATTGGCCTATAATATGTTCAACCCCCTTAATTTTACTAATGTATCCATAATCCTATATAAATGTGTGGGATGATAGTTCACTCACCCTTCACATGTGAAAAGCTAAATTTTTTCTAGTATACATCCTAGCATGTCATCAAGTCAGTCAATAGGTGATTAGCTGGTGCAATCCTCCAAATCCCTCTAGAGTTGATGTATATTTTTTTGAGTTAATAAAGCCATGAATTTAAGTAACTAATCTTGCTCTAAGGAGTAATTCCATCGGATGTTGTTCCCTTGCATCCACAAACCATTTCTCATTAATTCTTGGCTTTCTTACTTATTTTTTTCCCTATGTGGTGAAACTATTGAAATAGTCACATACTTGTCCCCTACATTAAGTTATAGATATGACACCATTGTGGTATTTAAGTGTTTAAATTAATTGGTGGTTACGTATTAGTTATAACGTATGTGTAAACTTGTATTTTTGCCTATGAACCAATAATTCCACTCATTACAACCCTAAAAATTGAAAAGCTTATAAACATTCAAAATTAAACTAGAAAAAAATTGCATTTTCTATGTGCTTGTCTCATCTTGATCACATTTTGACTATCAATTTTTCTTATTTTACTCGCTTAGGGTGAATTTTCAAGGAAATTTAACAATCTTATGTTTTTATAGGAATTAATTGAATATTACCTATCCTTGGGCTCCACTTATTTTTATTAGTGTTCCTACCATAATTCTGTATCTTGGTCTTTATTGACTAATTTTGCTCATGATTTGATTAATGTGCCAAAACTCAATTTTTCTCCATGTTTGAAATTTTAAAATGATTTTTTTTTTGTGTTATAAAGTTTTTTAGGTTAGTTTTATTCAATTTTATTTAGCCCTTTGACCTCTTTTCTCCACTTCATGATAAATGATGTCTTCTAGTTAGGTTTTTCATTTTGGACTAACTCGTGTTGTTTTGTAGGTTTAGAGAGATGTTAGATTGCATAGGTAGTACTTTTTCCCTACGTTAACAATATTTCTCATATTTTATTTTTCAAAAACATTTTCCAATCATTGTTACAATCTTGTACTTGACTCTTCTTCTTCTTTTACAAGTTGGTGTGCATCTCAATGTGATGTGGCTGCCATCACAACACCACCTCTCAAGTCAGACACTTGATAGGGTAGCTCATTTAATATCCTCTTCCCCAATATATATGGTAAGTAATATTATTTATATTTTCTCACAATTTCAATTGATTCTCCACATTTTTTCTTTTTAGGAGGTGGGTGTCTCAGCTAGCTTCACCTCAAATGCCACAGAGGTAGTACTAGGTATGTTTTTAAACCCTTTCATTAAGGGGACATGCATGTTTTGATAAAATTCACCTCACCAAATAATGAAAAGTTGCCTCTCATGAGGGGACCATATTTGTAAACACCCAATTTTAACACAATGCAACATTTCAATCATATGATGACCTTATATCACCAAACTTTAAAACATTTGTTATTTCTCAATCTTATTATTTATTTGCTTGTTGGTTTCCATTTGTCTTGTCATGTTTATATTATTAGTGTCCCAGCTTATATTAATTTTTTCCTCCATTATATCATTTTTGGTTTTTCTTAGGCAAGGTGAAAAACCACCATGGTAGTTTTCAACACTAACGGTCTGTATTAGCTAGCAGTTTCTCCATGCATACAAATAAATGGTTAAAAACATAAAAATAAACATTCCACATACCCATGTCATGTTTTTTACATGTGTTTTATGAAACCACCATTATACATTAACCGATAGTTTCATCATGTCTTGATTGTTTGTATGATAAACCTAATGGTTGGAAATAAAAGAATAAACATTTCACCTGAACATATTCTCTTGTCTGCACTTCTAGTGATCTTAGATTGGACCTAATGGCCTTAATTTGTCCTCTTTTACCTATCTATACCTCTTTGTTTTCCTCTATTCAAGTTTAGAAATCATATAATGCACTGATTTTTTTGAATTATATTGAATCACAACCTTAATTCAATTGTTCTTTCATCTTTATGTTATTTCAATTATGTGCTTGGAATTTATTCTATTAATTTTTGGATTTCCCTTGAGACTATACATGACTACTCATATTTAGAATTTACACCCCAAGGATGAGCCACTTATTTCCATCCATTGTGTTTTTTCTTATTGAAGTTGACCAAACAACTACTTTATTTTTAGTTTATTGTATAGATTAGAGTGGAATTAGAAGCTTTCTTAACTTTTATTAGTTTGTTGTTGTTTATTTCAATCATAGTTAAAAGTTTTAACTATGTTATTTTTCTTTTTTTTGGATTATTTCAGGTTCAAATAGGGATTTTCCATAGATATTATCTTACAAGTACTTGTATTTTCTATGTTGTTATAGTTCCATTGGTATAGTAAATTTCTTATGTATGTAAGCTTTCATATTTAATTCATTCCTAGTTGTTCGAGCCTCCTTGACTTATTCACTTATTGTTTCATGCCTCATAGAATAGTTTCAATTAGTCTCTTTGTTATTTTCAGATCCACTATATGTGTATAATCAATCCTTTGTTTACTCTCAATTATTATATTGTTTTAGTAAACCAAAACATCTTCATTGCACTTCTTTTTTTTGTTTGTTGTAATCACTACAAAAATATTATGTATTAATACTTGTGAAGTATTAAATTTAGTTTCTTTCATTTTTATTTACATGTTATATATTAAAAAACATAGTTTAATCACATCTTTGCTTACATTATTTTAGTCTGATATAATTATTAGTGAAGTTAAGAAGCTATATTTGAATAGTGGAGAAGTTGATATTTTTAGGGTTGCATTACTTATATTCATTTATTGCTTATTTTATTCTTTTGTTTACTTTTTAAATTGTAATTTTTTAAGATTCATAAGCTACTCTTTATTTTTATGCTTATTTATTTCTTTTTTTTCATCTTTCAACTAAACCTTCTTTAGTTAGTTCTTTTGAGTTATTTTCTAGCTTCATGCTCCTTTATTCCTTTCAATCATCTAATTATATTTTTAGGGAAAGCTTCACCCCAATGTGTTGGAATCATTCCATGTGTTATTGTTCCCAATCCATCAATTTTAATTCAAAATAATGTTGATCAAGAACTTCACCATTGATCTTTAGATCCACTCACTATCGCTTATATTCATCCTCAACTTAACATTCTTCATGAACACCTACAAGATAAAAATGACTATTGAGTTTAGTGAGATTAAGGTCAGATTCAATTGTTTAAAAGACTTACTCAACCCCTTTCTAACCAACCATAGTTGTATGAACCTTGATATATTCTTCACCCTTTCTTTCATTTGTGTATGCCATTCCCCAAGAAGTTGGGTGCTCAAGTAAACATGTTAATTTCCTTGCATATATTCTCTTCAATGGACCTAAATATTTAAAACCATGGGGATCATAGAAACAAGAGAAGAAAGGAAGTGAAGAGAGATAAGAATGGGGATATGACAACAAGCAACAAAATATGCCAATTATGCCTAATTTAGATCAATAACTAATAAATAAACAAGTACCATAGAATTATGTGATTTAATGACTAATAAATACATAGGGGCCACTTTTAGGTGTGCACATTATTATATTTTTTTAATTTTGTATGCTTTTAAAAAATTGGTCATGTAAAAATCATTTTGGTACCCTATGGAAAATAATATTTTTCAAAATATTGTCCAAATTTTCCTTAGAATTATGTTTTTAGCTCTTTAAATAAAAAATTATTGCCTCTTGATTTTTTGATGTGATAAATTTAGAATATAATTTAAAACTAGAAATAATGGAGGTAAAGTCCAAAATCCGTAATCTATCCTAGCCTACACAACACCTTTGATTGGGCAAAGGAAGTAATTCAAATGCAAATACACAATGAAATATAGCCCATTATACCTCAAATTGTAATTGATTTCACCTTCCTTGCTAAGTAGTTGATGAGCCAAAATGACAATGAATGAGCTTGATAATATTGGATTGCCTTTGAAAAGATCTCAAAATAATTACAATAACGGTGGGTGAAGGATAATAGACAAGGTGTTATCAATTGCTTGAAAATTCATAAGTTGAATTTGTATTTGAGTGAAGATGATTATATAAAAGTTGGTGGAGAAGGTTAATGGCCAAGATTTAGCCATGATAGAAGAAGATCAATGGTGTAGGAATTTTATAAGAATTTAAAATTCTTAAAGAATTCTAGAGAATGATTAGTGAGGGGCTATGGACATATTAGAGAGTTCTATAGCTCATTAGAATAAAATAATGGAGATTAAATGGTGATTAGAAAAATGATTTTTAGGAATGTTTAGTGGGGATAGTTGGAGGTAGGTAGGTTTGAATTTATAATTTTAAAATGTTATGTAACTGGACATTAGTGATAAGTAGGATGTTAATAAGATAATTAATTGAGATGAAAGGAGTCATAAGGTTGGTGTGATATAGGAAATGTATGGGGAATGTTAGGATGATGTTGGAATAATGAATATCATGTTATTTAGTGATTAATAACATAAATTAATAGTGGATGAGGGAGCAAGTTAATTTTAGATGTATATATTTTCCCCTTTTTTAAAGGACATTATAACTAGAAGAAGTAATGGTTTGTCAAAGAAATGAGAATATGGATGATTTAGTGAGTAGGTAAGAGTTAGGATGGGTGATTCTCCCTTGAGGGGCATGTGGGGAGAAATGAAATGGATGGCCACTCGATATAGAATGAGGGTGGGATATGAAAAAAGAATAGAAGGGGTTGGGATAGTTAGGATAGGTGGGATAGGTGGTTGGATATGACTAGAAGTGGTGATGATGACATAATTTACAAAGGTGGTGAGCTAAAATTTAACATAAGGATAAGATTTGAAAATTTCCCTAGCAAATATGTATGTGAGGGAGTCAAAAGATGATACAAATATGACCTTGGATGTGCCCCAGTCAAGGATTTATGAAACATTGAAGTCATAATTGTGGATGGAATGATAAGTAAGGCCAAAAGTTATGGACATATCCAAGATAAGGACACATGTTAGGGAGAGTTATGAGCTTAGATTGGAGTGATTGGATGGGAATTACAAGATTTGGACATATCCCTAACAAGGATGCCTGCCAGTAAGAGATACAACCAATAATTAAATTGATTGGATGGATGTTATAATCTTTGGATGTATCATTGGCAAGGATGTATGTTAGAAAGAGCTGTGAGTAGGGATTAAATTGATTGGATGGGTTTCACAAGCTTTAGATGTGTCCTTGGTAGGGATGCATGTCATAGATTGGAAAGTAGGGATTAAATTGATTGGACCGGTAAGTGACTGATTGATTGATTGATTGATGTATCAATTCATGGGAGATAATATAGATGTCATGGTTTGTTAGTCTCAATCAAAAGGTGTGGGAGATTCAACTAAAGGATCAAGAAATGAGTTTTGATGGTGGTTGATTTGAAATCAAGTCGATTCATTAATTGATTTATTTTATCTCAAGGATCTGATTGATTATAAAATGATCGAGGATAGTTACATGATTTTGACGATTAAGGATGATCATGAATAGTGACATGATTATAGTTGAGTTAACCTCATACACCATATGTAATTGAGCACTGCATATATATATTAGTAGAGGTTACAAGATAACTCCAAAATATGCTAATTATAGGGATAACTTGCATAGTTAATAACAAAAAATAATAATTACCTATAATTTAGATTGAATCTTGATATTAGTAGACCAAATCGAACTCATTATATGAAGACAAGTAGAATCAATGTATATAGAATAGTTTGCATAAGCTATATAGCTAAAAAATTAAAACATCTACTATTTATAACATTGTATTAGTATTTATCACATGCAAAACCATTCTAGACTACAATTGAACATTATTTATAAATCTTTTACAAAGTGATGTTTATTTATCTTCAAACTTTTTATTATGCCAAAAATAAATGACTCTTCTCATTCTAAGGTCAAATATTATTCTATCAAAGATCAAATGCATACAATAATTTATACAAAAGACAAAATAGTTTTCTATGCATATGTGGCTATCAAATATACATTATAATTTTAGCAAGCCGTGTTCTTCATCGAACACTTTCTTGAACTTAATTTGTTGTCTCATCCTAAGACAAGGTCATAGAAATATAAATGGGTCTTAATCTAAAGGAATGAACTAGAAACAAGAGTCATGGTTATCATTCCAAGTGTCATTTACTAATTTTCACCATTTTTGCACTATTTACCTACCCTTTTAGGGTTTCAATTAAGTGGCATACTACTCTACTACCATTATAGGTTTTCAATAGACTAGCATAACAAGGTGGCCTCTCTTTATTTGTTTTCAACCAACCTAGCCCCAATCCTAATACTTAAGGCTATCCTACAAAATTATGTAAAAATTGTGAAAATTGAAAAATTAGACTGTATAGTACATATTGGGTAGGTGGTGGTGTACTTTGAAATGGTTTCATAGTAAGATATTATTATTATGGTTCTACTTGCACTATAGATGAAATAATTAATTGCATAGAATCTAGTGGTGGAAGTTATTATTACTATCAACTATCTAATTTTGGCTTCATATTTATCATCTTCTACTATAGGACTTATTAGAGCTATTGTGGTATAATAAACTAAGGCTCATTCATAATTTGGGCAATGGAGGGATCAATCTAGGAAGTATCTTGCTTGAGAATCTTCTAATATATTAACACTTCTCTTACTATATTAAGCAATATACATAGTGAGATATGAATCACCATCAAATTTTGAGCATCTTCATCTTCTGTGATGGTGATTAGTGTTTTAGCATTTGATACCTTAAGGTATATGACTAGTATCAACTTGTCAAATCAATTTGCATGTCTTTGACCTTGGAGGCTAGAAAATGTAGTGCACATAGTCTCATTATGCCAAGACTAAATTTTTGGCATGGTTTTATCCCTTGAATCCAATAATTTCTTTAGGGAATTGGTCATTGCATTAGAAGTAGTCATTTGATCATCCATTACAACTTTGTAGTTTTTTGTTATTGTGAACTTAGGTTTAGTGACACCCAATGAATTGTTAAGTTTTTGCCTATAATTCAACATCCCTTATGTTATTTATTTTTCTTATTGCATATCAATATCCAACCCATATTTGTATTCCTAAAGCAATTTACAGATTGCCTCTATTTATGATTTTATATTCTACCCCTATACTCATAGTGTTTGTAATTGTTGTTCAACCATCTAGTCATTTGTAATTTGTTTCAATAAAACTACAAGTTATTTGTATTCAGACATCACTTGATCACTTTAGACTTGTGTAACCAGTGTAAGACATCTTTTATTAATTATTAAGCACATATTTGTAAGTTGTCAGCTCAATTCCACATTTTTTTCCTCACATATGAAAGAATTATTATTCCAAGTCTGAAACCTTTTGTGATATTGACTCTTAAAACATAGTTGTACCCTCAATCTACTTGATCAATAAAAACTGGGAAACATCAAAAGATGTTTATAATGCATTGATATCAATTGCCATGAATGTGGTTGCAATCATTGCAAGATCCAGTGTAAATTGGGATAAAGGTAGAGAGTAGGTAGTTCACTAGGTGGATGATGTGGGAACATCCCACAGCTATTGGCTAGTGATTTTAGGTTTTGATTATGAATCCTCCTCTTATGCACCTCCCTATATCACCAATTTCTATTACTTTATGCATTTTGCTTTTTCCTTAGCTTCAGCATCTTTTTACTTTCTAGATTAAGCAATAGCCTTAGCTTTGGCCTCTATCTCAGCCTTAACCTTGGCCTTAGATTAAGCCTTGGATTTGTCCCTAAATTCTTGTTCTTTAGTTGCATACTTGACTTTTTTACATTTAATGCACTACTATTTTTTGTCCTTTTGTTCTTCTTAAGCCTTTACTTGTGTCTCTACTTCTTCTTGTATTTCATATAAGTCAAACTATCAATTATAAAAGCACAATAGTGGAGCCAATAAGTCAAACTATCAATTATAAAAGGAGTTGAGACATTTCATATACCTTAAACACCCTTCACAAATATATGAAAATCCTTTCCATGCATGAAAACAAATTTTTTTGCTTCTCGGGTGTCTATAGTCTATTGTTAGCCCTATGTTAGGGTTTCCACTCAAAATTGTGGATAATGAGAGATGTAACTAGAAAAAAATATTGTAAATATGTGAAAATAAAGGTTTAAGTTAATTTAAAATATTTTAGAGGTTTTATCTTGATCATGTATGTATAATTACAGAATAAAGACCATGTGTGCTAAACATGATAGTGAGAGGCCTAATAGGCCTAACCCAAGGACTAAAAGAAATCAAGAAAGAAATCAAACCAAAAAGTTAAGGTCTAAAAGTTTGTGAGAAATAATATTACCATAAAGGGTAACTAAATAAAGTGTTACTTTTCCTAGGTAATGAATTACTTTATCATACAAGTGAAAATTCCTTTTTAAAAGGGCTACAAGAAGAGCCTATGATAGAATAAGAGGTAGTGTATGGTCTGAGGGTTGTCTTGACAAGCCAAGTGGAGTTGAAAAGAGGTTGTAGAGGTCCTAAATAAGTGGAAATAATTTTATTAATCCAAGTAAATAATGAACCAGATTTAAACCAAGTTTTTATGGAGCATGAAACCTAGTGTGGAAAATAACATGGAAGAAATGAATGCATAAAATGAAGTGTATGGATAAAAGTAAGTTGTATACTTTGTGTACAGAGACTAAGAGAATAATGCAATTTGAATATGTTTATATATTAATACAAATTTAAGGCAATGATGTTTCACCTAGCAGTGTAATTGATAATACATAATAGTTAGGGAGTTTGTGTGTCAAAGTTTTGTGTTTACAGGTAACAGAGACATTAAAGGAGTAAAGGAAGGGATAGACTCTGCATCATGGGACAACATTTATATATAGATAAAAGTATTTTAATTTCCACTAATAATAAATTCAATTTTTTTAACATCCTTTTTGAAGTGGAGGTTTATTTTCATTCCATATGAAATTTTAATGGCTAACCTAGTTCTTGGATCTAGGGCTTCGATTGACCTTCTTCCTTAAGGAATGTCTAGATCTAACTTGAATTTTAAGGGGAAAGATGAATTTCTAAGATAATTTTTTATACATGAAAATTATTACCCATACTTGATATACACAATGTAAATGTTTTTAAGACTTGATTTTAAACCAAACAACATCTTTTTGACAAATAAGAATTAAACAGGTGGAGACCAACTAGACGCACTTGCAAGCAAGACCAGACCTAAAAATTAAAATAAGGGATACCATGATTTTGATGAAATTAGAGTGTGTTTTGAAAGCCAAAATAAATGGATACTCTGTTGAAAATTACTTCTAAGTATTTTGAAATAAAATAAACATGTCTATAAACCTAGAAACTCTTACTAAGACAATGCATGGCTTAATTACAATATTTATTAAAAAAATTTAAAGAAAATGTAATAATTTATGTACTATAAAAAGAGAAATTATAAGAAATTTCATGAATATATCTTGTGGTGGGAATGGGTATCACCTAAAATGTACATCTAAAAGTGGGTAAAATAAAAAGTATATCATCTATAAGAACAAACATTGATCTAAATTCATAGCCTTCAGGGTCTAGAGTATATTAAAAATGAGTGGAAGTTACATTCCCATTTGAAATTTAAGATGAACCTATGAATAACATATCTCAAAAGAAGAGGATTACATGTATCATGTGTAAGATAAGATATAAAATCACTGATCTCTCTCTCTCTCTCTCTCTCTCTCTCTCTCCTCTCTCTCTCTCTCTCTCTCTCTCTCTCTCTCTCTCTCTCTCTCTCTCTCTCTCTCTCTCTCTCTCTCTCTCTCTCTCTCTCTCTCTCTCTCTCTCTCTCTCTCTCTCTCTCTCTCTCTCTCTCTCTCTCTCTCTCTCTCTCTCTCTCTCTCTCTCTCTCTGTGTGTGTGTGTGTGTGTGTGTGTGTGTGTGTATTAATGGCTAAAGAGTGTGTGCACAAAAAAATAAAAATTATCATAAGATAGATCTATGAATTAACAGTCAACTACAACAGTCAAATCCAACTTATGCCTAAACATAGAAACTGAAAGTAAAGTAAATGATTGAAAAAGAATTGAAATTGAAGGAAGAGTGAGGAGATATAAAAAAACTCACCTAAATGTTCTTATGATTTTTTAAATTGGAACAAATATCTAAGAGTTATTTAAATTATAATCCTACAATCTTGATTTGCATTGTGGTGAGGGTCAATTTTGATAAGTCACCAAATCTAGACTATGCATAATCAGTAGGCCACCAAATGTATATTTGTGTATAAACTAAATTTATAGCCTACCAATAAATATTTACCCTACTATATTTTATTTTATGTAAATTTTTGGGTGGGTGCATTGGAAAATGATAAATTTGGGTTATGCACTCATTTGACTGAATTGGTAGTTAAAATGTTGTATTTGTCTTCTCACTTTGTATTTGACCAAATTTTAAACATATGTTTCAAGAGGAATATAACAATTATAAGGTTATCTAGCTTAGAAAACCTTTAAGGATTTTCAACTACATATCCCACATGAATTGAATAAGATCTAATGTAGTTCTCGTATATGAGTGGAATTTTGAGAGTTAAAGATTCACCTCCTCTCCCTAAGTGAAATTCAACTGCATGGATATTTTCATATTCATATTTCTTTAAAACAATGCAGATGAACCTTGTTGCAAGTTCTTTAAAACATAAATTATTAAGTGCCTAAACTAGAATCCTCATAAAGCTTCCTTTTTTAAATGCCTCTAGGAGGATTTACATATTCAAACACCATAATATTGATTTAAGGGATTTGAATACCAATAATTTTTTAAAATGAAAGAGGGTCATTATTTGAAATTTGTATCAAAATATTTGTGTTATGACACTTCAAAATTCTATGTGTTAGTAACATATTCAATTCTGAAAGTATTAAAAAAATGTTTATATTTTTTTGTTAGGTATGTTGTTAAATGTCTATAAATTATTGTCTCTTTAATCTTTATTGTTGACAAATTTTATGCTTGCACCGAAGGTAGGAATGTGTGGTAATATCTTTGGATAGATATGTGAATATTTTAACTTATTTTTAACATGATCATTTACACAAGAATGGTTTACTAAAAACTTTTCAACATCATCCCATTTAGAATGGACTGATTTGGAAAATGATCCTTAAACTGACTTGGAAAATGGTATATTCCCCATGTGAAACTCTAAACTATAGGTTAAAAAAATATCATGATAAATATCATAGCCAAAACCATCATCATTGAAGAGTCACATTGCTTGTGAAAGACAATAATTACTTGGGCATTGTGCAATCATGGGCTTTGAAAATTTTACACTTTGTAATGGATAAGTTAGTTTTTTTTGGATTGAACATATTTTAGATCCACCAAGGTTTGTGCTACCATTTCCAAATTTGGAACCTCATTTCATGCAAGGTCTATCAAGGATGTATCTTCACAAAACATTTTCTATAATGAACTTTTAGATTCAGATAATGTAAAATTACCATTTTTCTTTTGCCCATGTGAATCTTTAAAACTACAGCTAATAATATAAACAATATGAGCCCCAAAATTTTCCACAACATTTTTTATAGATTGATAAAACAAAACAAAAAAATATATTAGTCTAGAAAATTACCAGTTTTTAATGTAAATAATTCATTAAAATATAATACAAGATCATAATTACAAAATCAAGCAATATAAACATAACGTTTAACAATAAATTAACAAACCAAATTTATCTTCATGTCTAAGGTTAGTAATAAGTTGTTTATCAACTTCTATATTTTTTCCTTCATTTTACAACTAGACACTATTTCATTACAGGACACCATTTACATCTACAATAAAAATGTAATATAAACATTTGCATTTGCCTATGAAAATTATAAAAAAAAACTTGTATTTAAATTTTAACCTCAACATAAAATTGTCAAAACCCTTGATGAAATGCTCCTCCCTCTTCATTCTACAAAAATACAAGATCCACAACAGTTAATGTTAAAAACCTTGATGAAATACTCCTCCCTCTTCCCTTTATGAAAAATATAAGATCTACAGTGGTAGAGGGAACATAGAATTTATGAGAGATATGACATCATAAGGAGAGTCAAGCCCTATATTTTTCTTTAATTAAATGTCTTCTTTATGTAACTCTATGTCAAAAAATGTTACCTCGAGTCAACATTAATGTGCATTTAATAATTCTCAGATTATTTTACTGGTGAGTTTTGTGGAGAGTTTGTATGATCATATCCATTTATTTAGAGAGCAATGATATAATATTTTTAGTTATTTTTATTTATTTATAATTAATTTTAATGTTTTCTAAATAGGAGATGTTTTGGGGGAGTAAAAACTTTATGAGGCATATATACATGCATGTGTGAGTGCGTGCATCCATAAATCCATGAATCCATACATGCATGCATGCATGCATGTTGACATGAATACATGCATAATCCATACATCCATGCATCCATCCATACATGTATGTATGCATGAATGCATACCTGCATGCATACCTACATGGATACATAAATTGATACACATATGTATATATACATACACACATATATCTATGCATATATACATACATGCATGTATGCATGTGTACATATGGCATAATCAAAAGGAATAATTACTCAAGTCAACATGTTTTAAAATTTAAGTTTGTGTGTTTGTGGTACACACACACACATATGTATAAGTGTATGTATGTATGTATGCATGCATGCATACGTATATGTATATGTGTATATGTATATATATGTATTTGTGTGTGTGTGTGTGTGTGTGTGTGTGTGTGTGTGTGTGTGTGTGTGTGTGTGTGTGTGTGTGTGTGTGTGTGTGTGTGTGTACACACACACAAATCATAGTAAATACAAAATTATGTATACAAGGTATTCACACTTGAGGTTAATTGTGGAAAAGTTTTTCTCCCACTAGATTCCAAAAAAGAAAAAGGAGCCTAAAATTATCTATTTATGGGTGCTTCACGAAACAAAGTGTTGAGGGACTCTTGTTCTTATGACATTTGTTTGTGTTAATCTAAGAACCACCATGAGAGTTTGCTTATGGTGATGGCATTTATGTAATGGAGGAGGATTGTGCCTTGCTACCTCCTAACATCTCTTAGTAGTCATTTGCCTATCTTTGTGAAGTAGTTAGTTGAACCTAGAGTTGAATAATTTGACCACCCTTAGTAGCTAACTCTTATGATGCATTCCAAACAAGATAAAAAAGATCCATATCTCCTAGTGCAAGTAAAAACTCTTTAGTTTGAAAAGAGGGCCTCTCATTTTTGTCCCATGGGTAATAGGAACATTCCCAAAAACATACATGAATAAGCTCCTCCACTCACTCATAGAGCCTACAACCACACATAACATACACATCCCCTATCAATCTTGCATTTTAAGATAAAAATGATTTTTTTAGTTAATTAAGAGAGGAAATAGAGTTCACGATTAACTCACATTGGTGTCCTTTCATTCAGTGTGGGTGGGTAAGTGCACGGAATTGGGAGACAATTCTAACGACATTTACTGTAACACAATCACATTAATTAATAACATGATCAAGTTATTTAATTAATTCAATCATGTTACTTAAGTCTAGGATTGAGATTAATAAGTCATAATGTGATCACATTATAAATAACGTGATCATGTTATATTGAATAGTAACATGATTATGTTATTGACTTGATCATGTTATTATTATTTCAATAATGCAATCATGTTCCCTATGTAATATATATATATAGGGAAACCCAAATGTAAAATTATTCATTTTGCATTCACATTTCCTATTCCTACATTGTTTTGTGATAGTGTTTTGCTCAAAAGAGTGTCAGGAAGATGATAGATTCATCCCATAGGCCTATTGATTGATGATGACACCATATAACAGAGGCAATTCATCAAAACATTCTCTATTTAGCCCTAATTTTTCATAATTTTCATTGTTTAACCCATGTTTTTAATTTTAATTGTTTTTTATGACATCTCTTCCTGATAACCCTCTAAAAAACCCTTTGGTTACTCCTCTTAACCCTTCCTAAAACCCTCTAGTTGCTCCTCATCCTAACCCTCCATAAAACCCTATTATTCCTCTTATCCCTCTAACTAACCCTCCTACAGTTCCCCAAAACACCCCTGACATTCAAGAGTTTTTTATTGACAACATTGTGGGAAACAGACTTGAAATTGAAGACCTAATTGATAGAATGAGAGATCCCAATTTGGCCAACCCCCACCACACCCAGCTAACTGATTACCTAAAAACCTTATTAGGTTAAATTGACTCGATAACAATTCAAATTAACTGATTGACATCATATAGGGATACTTATAGGGCATATTATGCTGACAAGTTGTTATCCCTTCAAGTCAAAAATTTAGAAATTTCAAAATCTGACATTTTCATCCTATTCCTCAACCCAGCCATTAATACCCCCTTTCCCATAACCGCTAAACATTTTCATATCCATTTTTGTGTACATAACTTAATCACGGCCAATCTTTGGGTGTAAAAACCATGATTTCCCATTATATTTTTTGAGGAAACTTTAATGTAAGTTTCTCCTCAACTGAATTCCCAAATATTTTGATTTTAGTGAGTTTCAAGGCTGAGGAAAAGGCTATCTATAGGATCGATCAGGTACACATTTTGTACCTAATCAAATTGGGCATATTCATATCTAAAAGATTATTGAGATTGAGATCCCCTTCATGATTCAATATATCATGGAGATAGACACTCTCCATACTCTTAGTTCACTCACTAATACACTCATATAGCATATGAGTAGTCTTTCACAGAGTGATGCTATAGATATGCCATAGGCTACCTAACCTTGAACCCACCCTTTCAGTTCATGTGGATCTATTTTTATGGGACCTTTTAATGATGATGGCATTGGTGTTGCATATGGCTTATATCATATTTTTGAGTGATGAGTTTTTGGCATGCACATTTGACGTGCAGACATCAGTCACCACATAGATGTAGGTATATTTTATATAAATGTCATGTTAAATTTAAGTTATATTTGTAAATTTAATTTCTAAGCTAATAATTAATTTAAATAAAAATTTAATATAATATATATGTCATTTCTTATGTCATGGGAGGTGACAGTTCCTTCATCATCACAACTATCATTTATAGCATTAGATTTGTTACAGTCATTATTTTCATATTCAAATTCAATTAATAGGCCATCCATGACTATATCAGCCTCTATTAGGATGACACCATTTACCTATACAAAGGTAAAAATTATTTACATATATGTTTTACTCTTTGCATTTGTTATGACTATAGTTGTTTACATATACATGTTGATGAGTGATCTGGGATACGATTTCTCTAATTTTGTGTCTCTTGCTTATACCTACATGGCTGATGTACCTCCCACTATTTTTTGTCTAGATGGATCCTGACCTCCCCTAGCCCTAATAATCCCATTAAGAGTCATCACCTAAGACTCTAAACTAGCCACATTTTCCACTAGGCCAACTATCTCTCTCTCTTTATGATGGAAATCCACGTATATATGTTAAGTAGGGATAAATATGTATGATTTATTATTCACACATGGATAACTACATCCACCAAAATATTATCGAGTCTCAAATAATCCTCACATAAAAAATCCCAACCAAATTTTCTTTGATCATGCTCCACCACTAAGTTATTCACTCTAAAACCATATAACAAGAGAAGACATTACATCTCTAGTCACATAAAGAAATAATGAGTGATAAATTACAAAGTAACATATAAAGTAACTAAAAATAAACCAACTCACTACTTTATTTGGGTAACTTCATGTTAGTCTAGGTATATTTCCTAATTGGACCTCATCTTAGCATTCTCCTCCTATCCTATTGGTTCCTCTCTAACACATGTATGCTTGCCCTTATTTCCACCTAAACTTCATCACCTCGCTCTCTATCTGATGATTTTTTATACATATATGTATCTACATATTATGGTGGTGGTTGTACTTAATGTTGGCATCCTACCATAATTGTAACCTAGACACATGATATTTTTCTAAGCGTATGCCTCTAATTATTACTCTCCCAAATTTTCTTGTGATGGTAGTAGAGTGTCCACCTCATTCATAAACTATAATAAAATACCCTAATATAGTAGAGATACCAAATATATCATCTTTAGTGTGTCTACCACTATTGAAAAGTCTCTCAATGGAGGCACACTATCCAATTAGAAGCCCTGATGGCCCCCACTATCCTAATACATAACCTTCACTCATAAGGGGTCATGTGCTTGTACTCCTAGCCTATGATGAGTTTATTGGTTATGTGCTTATAGACCAAAGCATTACACCTAATAAAATAACCTTACCTCTATCACAATCCTCTATCAAGGCCACAACCCTACCTTTCACTGACAAGCCTAGTATCCTAATCATAACCTTGAAAGTGATAGTCCACTCTCAAGGGACTTGAGGGAAAATTAAACTATTTTACATGACACATCCAAGTTGGATAATAGGTCAAGCAAAGGAATCTACTTAATGGGACAATAATCCCCACCTACATAATCTAGAGTATCCCTATTATATATAGTGTGGCCAAATCATTAGTCATTAATTTCTCTATAATCTTAGGAATCCAATCATATTTCATCACTATACTCCATCAAATGTAGGCCCACATTTAAAACACAATTTAAAATATCCCTAAATACTCTAATTTAATCTTGAAAATTCATCCAAAAGGAAATAGTTACCAGGGTCCAGACCTAAGTCAAACCCTTATTTTTAGATAAGTAATAAATCAACAACTAATATAGTTCAACGTGTAATATAGCATATTTATTGAATATCTTAACCCAAGTATATTTATATTTATTAATTTGAAAAAAAATAAACTAGTATATTATATATTCCCTTTCATATTTTTAATTGTCTAATTTTGGTTTTGGTACAAGGTGACCGCTCTAACACTTCAATAGATGGCTTATCAATTCATATCTAAGTGTATTTTCACATGCATGCTTGTCTTATTATTTCATGTAATGTGTCATTGCATTCATGTACTTATATAGACAAATATTATATATGTACAAGTGCTTCTATTGATCATTTTGGTTTCCATATATATGATTTGATGTACTTTATATAAAACTAAGTGAGACCTTGTTTATATGAATAGTTGATGGCTAGTACTCCACTCCTCCCTCTTTACCAATTGAGACAAACATAGGCATTTCTGATGCAATGTCATCTGATAGGCACTGACAAAGGTATATATTGGTTCTTTTAATTTTGAATTGTAAAAATAGACTTGTTTTGATAATTTTAGTACATGTGTACTTGGGGAAAATATAACTTTTATTTATGTATTATGTATGCAAGGTTATCTTATGACAGCTGATAGTGCTAGTCAGATGGAAATTGGGGAAACCTCTCATGTTCCTACCATATTTGACATGCCTATTCAGATAGTTGAGCCTATCATTAACTTCATTAAACGTGAAAAATAGATTGAGCAAGATTATGAGCTTACAGTAAGTTCACATGTTTAAATGATTTTTTATTGTAGCTTAAAATTAATTTCTTAAATTTTTTTTGAATGTATCTTATTTTAAATTCATAATAATTATTTTATTTGAATAGGCTCAATTGTAAGCTAGCTATGAGTGTAGGACCCACAGTTAGACCTTGGATCAATCCAAGGCATTAGATGGGTCTCCATATACTAGAAGGGCATCCTAGGGAAAGTCTTCTTCGAGGAAGGTAAAGGAGGTAAGCTATTTCAAGAATAGGATATCTTACACATGAGATGTACTTTTTTGTATGCCTATATGGAAATTGATGCATTTTTTGCATTATATATGCACATATGACATTCAACCAACATTGGATACTATGTTAGTAGATGTAATTCCTTGTATGGCTATCATAGCCCAATCTATGTATTATTGACATTGGACATGTATGTGCCTATATTGTATGCCTATCATGGCTTGATCTATCTAATTTATATTCAATTTTTATGTCATTATGTGTTATTTTACAGTGTTGTTTTGATCTTCTAGATTATTATCTATATCAAATCTCATATTTAATGTTGTACGTGTATACATGAGGATTAGAAATTTATTCTTTTTAATGCTATAAATCTCGGATCTTACATATTTTTTAAATTAAATTTTTTATTTCATTGTGTGTAGTGAAAATGATTAATGACACTCTTATCACTTAGGCTTAATGACCTTCTTCTCTTTGTATCTGCTTCTTGTACACTTTTGATGTAGAGCTTTCTCAACAACTTACAAGTGTTCACGATCTTGATCAAAGGTATTTTTATCTAATATTGTGTACTCACTTATCTTCTACCTTAGGAATCCTTATCCTACTTATACAACACAATTCCAACTTTTTAACCCCTCTCTCTCTTATCTTTTCTCATATTTCTCTCTTTAGCCTTTGTCTTGGCTTGTAGCCCTATTTTATGGAAAACCTCTTTTTATATTCCTTATACTAAATATTCAAGGAAAAAATTTAGCTTTTGATAACCCTTTTCCATGTCATTACCTCAAACAAAATCTTGGGTTAGGTTCATTTGCAAAATCTTGTACCTCTAGGCTTACTTGACACTCTAATTAGCCCTCCAAATACACAAAGCTCCAAGGTTTGACCATTATGGAAGCACTTTGACCCAAAAAAAACTATATTTGACCACCCTTTTATTTAACCCTAATTTTAAATCAATTTTGGTCATCAACACTTCACCTAAGTTCAACTTTCTTCTTTAGCCTCTTTTTCACTAGGTCTCTTAAGCTATTTGACTACCTATAGGGTAGTATAGTACGGAATATAGAAGGTACAAATATGAAATAAATTTATTCACTTAATATACCATAATACAAACTAGATTAAATTTTTTAAAGAATTTTTAAGGGTTGAATCTCTTCCTATGGTCAAAACCCTAAAAGTTAGGGTTTGTAACAACTGTATAAGTTGGAACTAAAAATAATTGCATATACTATCCAAATAAGACTTTAAAGATGATCTAATTCTTGTATTATGTCTATATAACATTATTACATATTTTTCCTTCAATTAGTAAGTTCTCACAACCATCAATGCATTCACAAACAAGAAATCGCAGTCATTCAACACTGTATTCTATATATTAGAAATAGGGGAATGCAGGGTCTCTAGGTTTTTTAACATCAAAGGACTCTATAACCAATAATAAGTTTATCACAACATTTTATAACCATATAAACCCTTATTTATCACTTTTTTAATCAAAAACAATATTCAATATAAAGATTACATTATACAAAATTATGAGTTTAGGACTGTGGACTTTCAATAGGAAAGAACTATGATCAAAGTGAAACTTAAAAAATCTTGTCAATATATATATATATATATATATATATATATATATATATATATATATATATATATATATATATATATATATATATATATATATATATATATATATATATATAAGATTAAACTAAATATTTATATGTATTTCATCTCCACATTCTCCATATAAATCAAGAGAAGGAAATATTGAATACTCATACTCTTCACCATCTACCTCGAATGGAATGTGAGGTTACAAAACCAAAATTGAGTATTAACCCAAAACAAGGTATAGACAGGGTTTCTTTGTTCTAGAGGTCAATAGGTCAATTAATTAATGCCACTTAATAGGTCAATAAGTCAATAGGTTAAATTTTTCAAAGGTTTAAAATTTATCAAAGTTGTCAAAATTATCAAAGTTGTCAAAGTTGTCAAAATTGTCAAAGTCATCAAATATGTCATAGTTGTCAAAGTTGTCAAAATTATCAAAGTTGTCAAATTTATCAATAGGTCAATAGATAAATTACTCATTAAGTTTATACATATCTCTAGTTTGTTTTTTCAAATTTTTCAAAGTTGTAAAAGTTGTCAATAGATCAATTACTCATTAATTTTCTAGGTTTCTAGTCAAAGTTGTCAAAGTTATCAAAGTTAAAGTTATGGTTACATAAATCTAGTTATGATTTTTCCTAAGTGAAAAATAGCACCACCAATATGTTCGAGGAAGAATATAACATCTAGGTCCAAGTTTTTGGCCTCCTGTCAAGCCTGATTGACAAACCCACCACCCATTTTGGCCTCAAGAACACCCTTCCCAATACAAGAAAAATGTAATTTTTTAGCCTAAGTTCAAAAATGTATAAAATTAAAAATGTAATTCATATATGTGAACCATTATATCCCTCATGTACCTCCTTAATCCCTCTAATCTTACCATATATAACTCAGGTGGAAGCTTTGAGATCAATTTATTAAACAAGTTGTAGTGACGGGTCCAAAAATGTAAATTTTTGTCAGTGAACAAGTAACTTCTCAAGCTCCAACTGGAATTTCTACCTATAGGACCTCCACCTATGAATATATCCCTTTTATCACATCTAGATAGTAGAATTACATGTTATTATGCCACCATGACATTTGAATCCACCTGAAAGTGAATTTCTACTACCACTTCAGAGAGCGAAAACACTGACAATAAATATTGTCAAAGTTCAAGTTATGGTTACATAAATCTAGTTCTGATGTTTCTTGGGTAAAAATTGACACTAAAAACACATCCAAAGATGTGTATAACATATAAGGCCAGGTTCTTGGCCTCTCGTCAATCCTGATCGACAAACCCACCACCCATTCCAGCGTCAAGAACACCCTTCCCAATACAAGAAAAAAGTAACTTTTTAGCCTAAGTTCAAACGTGCATAAAATAAAAAGTATAAGTAATTTATGTGAACAATAAAATCCCTCATGTACCTCCTTTATCCTTATAATCACACCCTAGAGCACTGAGGTGGAAGCTTTGATAGAAATCCATTAGACAAGCTGTAGTGATGGATCCCAAAATGCAAGTTCTTGTCAATAAACAAGCAACTTCTTGAGATCTAACTAAAAGTTATACCTTTGGGACCTAAACCTATGAATATATCACTTTAATTACTATATATATATATATATATATATTACATGTAATTGTGCTACCATGTAAATCCACCCAAAATTGCATTTCCACTACCATTTCAGATAACAGAAACACTAACAATAAATGTTGTCAAAGTTCAAGTTGTGGTTATATAAATCTAATTATAATGCTTCCTAGGTGAAAAATTACACTACCAACATGTTTGAGGATGTTGATAATGTCTAACACCAGGTTCTTGGCCTCCCATCAGGCTCAATCGACAAACCCACCACCCATTTTGGGCTCAAGAACACCCTTCCCAATATAAGAAAAACATAATTTTTTAGCCTAAGTTCAAACATGTATAAAATGAAAATTTTAAATAATTTATGTGAACCATCAGATACTTCACATACCTTCTTAATCCATCTAATCTCACCTGAGATCACTCAGGTGGAAGCTTTGAGATTTATCCGTTAGACAAGTTACAGTGACGGGTCTAAAAATGCAACTTTTTGTCAGTGAACAGCAACTTCTCAAGCTCCAATTGGAATTTCTTCCTCTGAGACCTCCACCTAAAAATATATCACTTTTATCACATTTATATATTAAAATTACATGTTATTATGCCATCATGACATTTGAATCCACATGGAAGTGCATTTCCACTACCATTCCAGATAACAAAAACACTGACAATAAATGTTGTCAAAGTTCAAGTTATGGTTGTAGAACTCTAGTTACCATGCTTCCATGTGAAAAATGACACCACCAACACATGAAAAGAGGTGGATAGCATCTATGACTAGGTTCTTATCCTCTTTTAAGGCTCAATCGACAAACCCACCACCCATTCTGACCTCAAAAACATCCTTCCCCATACAAGAAAAATGTAATTTTTTAGCCTATTTTCAAACATTCATAAAATGAAAATTATAATTCATTTTTCATGAACCATCAGATCCTTCATGTACCTCCTTAATCCTTATAATCACACCCTAGATCACTTGGGTGTAATCTTTGAGATCAATTTGTTAGACAAGTTATAGTGATGGATCCAAAAATGCATGTTTTTGTCAATGAACAAGCAACTTCTCAAGTTCCAACTGACATTTCTACCTCTGGGACCTCCACATATGAATCTATCACTTTTATCATGTCTAAATATAAAAATTACATGTGTATTATACCACCATGATGTTTGAATTCTCTTATAAGTGCATTTCCACAACCATTCTAGAAAGCAAAAATACTAACAATAAATGTTATCAAAGTTTAAGTTGTGGTTGTAGAACTCTAGTTCTAACACTTCCTGAGTGAAAATTGACACCTCCAACACATATGAGGAGGTGTATAATTTCTATTAATAGGTTCTTGGCCTCCTGTCAGGCTTGATTGACAAACCCACCACCCATTCCAACCTCAAGAACACCCTTCCCAATACAAGAAAAATGTGATTTTTTAGCCTAAGTTCAAACGTGCATCAAATGAAAAATTTAAGTCATTTATATGAACCATTAGATCCCTCACATACCTCCTTAATCCCTCTAATCAAACCCTAGATCACTTGAGTATAAGCTTTAAGATAACAAGTTGCAGTGATGGGTCCAAAAATGCAAGTTTTTATCAATGAACAAGCAACTTCTCGAGCTCTAACTAGAATTTCTACCTCCAGGGCCTCCACCTACAAATATATTAATTTTATCACATCCAAATAGTAAAATTACATGTTATTGTGCTTCCATGATGTTTGAATCCACCTGGAAGTGCATTTTCACTACCATTCTAGAGAGCGAAAACACTGACAATAAATGTTGTCAAAGTTCAAGTTATGGGTACAAAATGTTGGTTTCAATGTTTCTTAGGTGAAAACTTACATTTCAAACACATATAATGGGGTGGATAACATTTATTAAAAATTTATTTTCCTCTTATTAGGATTAATTGATTAACCCACCACCCATTCTATCCTCAAGAACACCCTTCCCAATACAAGAAAAATGTAATTTTTTAGCCAAAGTTTAAACATGCATAAAAAAAAAACTATAAGTCATTTTCATGAACTATCAAATACATCACATACCTCCTTAATCCCTCTAATCCCACCCTAGAGTAAACACACATAAAACCTAAGCTTCTCTTAGCTTAAAAAATATATAATTCTTTACTGGTAGTGCTGACCGTGTGAAGGTGGAAGCTTATCTAGCACCACTAACCCAAAAAAAATTGTTAGTAAGTAATTAAAAATGAAATTTATATTTGTACTACCTAGAAAATAAAAAACATTTGGTAAAATTGATTACATATAATTTGAAAATTCAACATACCTCTATATTTCAATCCAACAAACCACTAAGATCTACTTTAACCTTGATAGTATCAAGAATAGCTTCATGATCTGACTCCTAAACTTTCCATAGTTCCCTCTTTAATGGCCTCCCATGATATTTTTCTAATTTAATATTCATTGCAAGAATCAAATTTGAATAGTGCAATATCTTCTTGTGTGTTTCAAACTCTTCAAAAAACCAATAATCTAAATTTTTTATAAGATACCATTGAAACCAAGCTCCAGTGACTACCACTGACCCAGTGGGATAGTCATTTTTTCTCCTTCTATAACTGGGAAAGTTAATTTTTTATTTTTTTCTACACACTAAAAAAAGTATTAATCAGTGGCTTCTTCATTATCCTCGTATAGGGTTTGGGCTAAAAGTTAAATGGTACATGGTAACTTAGGGTTTAAGATATTAGATATAGGGTCCAATCATTAAGTTAATTGAAGAACATTTGAGCTACTTGTGACACCTATTTATGACTTGATTACCTTCATGTTTGAATTTATAATAAAAGTAGGGTAAATTATGTCATGTACATGTTACATACATGTTATATAATTGATTGAGCCATAAATTTAGTTTAGGGGCCCAATTTTTCCCAAATAATGTAGGGAATTATACAAATTAACTAATTAGATCAATTCATGATAGAAGATTGATATTTTGATTTTGTCTCAAATCATATCTTACCATTGAAGACCCTCAAATTGGCCTCAAATACCTCCTTGATTAAAACAATAAACTAGCTCTCCTCCTCTTTGGTTAATCAGGTTGAATGGGATCGAAATAGCCCCAATTTACTAAATATATGCACAGCTAGAATGGTACTCTAAAGCCTTTAGACATAGGTTTAAAAAGTACATAAATTATGACATCTCATGATAAAATCATTTATATCATAAGGCATGTATGTTTGTGGCATGTAGTGGGAATTAGGGCATGGGGCTTATAATTTAAATGTTTTAGGGATCATTAGGGATTAGGGCATAGGGTTTAGGTTTAAGGACTGGTATATTAATTTCTAATCACTAGATATGCCATGTGTTTAAACTAGATTCTTACTACAAAGGATGTTAATTGGGACTAAATTTAAGTTGTTAAATACTTATAAAGTAAACAGTTTACAATTTAGTGTATAGTGTTTAGGGTTTATGGTTTATGGCTTCTAGGTTTTAATGTATGTACAAGGTTTAGGGTACACATGGTCAATCACAAAGATAATTGAGGACAATTTGAAGCACTTGGACCCATTTGTGATTATAGATTGTGTTTTTGGGTTGTCATTATACCATGGATGTCATGTCATGCAGATTGAGTGGATTATTCAAATGGGTCAATCATTCATGTGATTTAGGCTAAAATGAGCCCTGTAAACTTAGTTCTTAGTCTAAATGATGTTAATTTGGGCTAAAATGATTGTTTCAAGGTTTAAAGAGTTTATATTTATAGTAAATATAGTTTAGGGATTATGAACTTCAGGGATTAATGCTTAGGGTTTAGGTTTTAGGGTATATAAGGTATAATCATGATGGTGATTGGGAAAAATTTGAGCTCTTTGAACGTAGATCTGTGAGTAAATAATGTGAATTTGGGATCAATTATCCCCCACATCATCACATATTGAGCCTATGAAGTCAATTATGGTAATGACTGATGCAATTTTATCCAAGTTCATCCTTGTGAACCTATTTCTTACTATAAATAAAGGATTTTAATTGGGGATAAATTGATCTTAGGGGCTTAATAAGCCTCAATGTAAAGAATTTCATCCATATGATATCGATTGGAGATCCAACTCACAAAATTTTAAAAATAAGTATTTTTTCAATTTGATATGTAATTTAGTCCAAAGGAGCCATGTGCAAGGAATTGCATTCATTTATAATGGAAATTGAGGCTTACTTAGCCTTGATTCTATACCATATTGAATCAATCAAGTATTCAGTTCTAGATGATACATAATTAGGACCAATCGAGGCTTGCCCAAGGAATTTTGTGAACATAATTTTAATTAGGGACTTAATTGCACACCTTATTCAAATAATTGAGTGTTATCATGAATATAATATGAAATCATGACTAATTGAACCCTCTATAATGAATTCTAAATCAATATTTAATAATAATTTGGATTCTAATTATGCACCAAATTCAATTGAAAGAATATTTTGCTCAATATGATTTATGAAATTTAGTCCAAACAACCCTTGTGTAAGAAATTTCATCCTTCTACTATCAACAGGGAGCTTTATTGGTCCTAAATACATAACATATTGAATCAACCAAATATTTACTTTAATTTAAGATGCAATTATGGCCAGCCAAGGCTCATGCAAGTAATTGAATATATCTAATGTCAATTATAACTTCATTGGCCCTGATTGTAAACTATATCTAGCTAATCATGCATTTGGTTTTATCTTATATACATAATTGGGGCCAACTAAGCCCCATAAAAGTAATTTTGTCCATATAATGTTCTAGTTGGGTTCCATTAGCCTCGATTGCATACCATATTGAACCAATTGAGTATTTAGGTTCAATATCATATGTAATTGGGGCCACTCAATCCCCAAGCAAGGAATTACATCCATCTAATGTCATTTGGGGCTTTAATTATGCCATGTTAAATCAATTGATATTTTTTCAATACTATACACAATTGAGGATAACTAAGTCCTATGTAATTAACTACTTCCAACTAGAATACCAATCAAAGCATTTTTAACCCCATGAAATGATTTGTGTCCATCTAATTTATCCATTGTGAATATTTTTCTCTAATCGCACACAATATTTAACCAATTGATTATTTTCTTTAGTATAATCTTTACAATTAAGAGTAATTGGTCCTATTGCAAGTAATTCCTTCAATATAATGTCAATTAAGGATTTGATAGCACTGGTTATATTAGACAGCAATCTTAATCTGAAACCAATATTTGATCTTAAGACTACTAGGTATAATGGCTCCTATTTAGGTTTTAGGATGTTGAGAATATGTGATGTGATCACATTATTAAATAATACGATTGCATTAATAACATATTTAATAATGCAATCATGTTATTAACATGATCATGATTTTTGAATTCAAATTCAATCCCTATGCCTTCTAACTCAGGAATATCTTGGATTCCCTAGCCAAAGGCTTGGACTATCAATGTACAATTGAGTTTTGAAAGGTATGAAAATAAACAACAAATTTTAACTTTGATTACTAAATTCACTAAGAATTTCAATGTGAAAATTCAAAATATTGATACAATCATGATGAGAATGCTCTCCTCTTTAAAAAAATATGATTTTTATATTTTTTAGACTAATTTAATGTTTGAAACTAGTTTATTTCTAACTATGCCTTTTTTAGGCCACTATATGCTGCAAACATACATGCCTATACATGTTCATGTAATTCATGTTTCATTGAACCAATTGAAAATCAAATTATATGATGATGTATTATGTTTAATTATACACACATTCAAAAAAATTAATTTTCATTTTTTTTAAGGTAGTTAGGCCTGACTCATGGATGACTATCCATTTCTTTATCAATTTTTAGGATATATTTACTTACAAAATTCATTAAAAAAATAAAAAAATAATATAGGTGATGTGATACAATATTTTATCTAAATTTTCCCCAAAGTGTTTCAAATAATATTAAATACTACTAAAAAATGGTATGCATCACAGCAATCTATCTACTATGTTTTCTGAAAAAAACTAGAGTTCCTATTCAAATTTGATATGTTTGAACTAGTTATACTTGACCATTTTTTTCAAAAAAATAGTGTTTTTGACACTAAACTTGAAATGATACATTTCATATTTTTACACCATCTTAAAATTTGGAGTGTAGATATCTGAAATTATCTATAGAAGTTCAAATTTTAAAAATTTCAAAAAAATCATGTCCACAGGTAGGCCACTTTTTGTCCCCCAACTTTGTGCACTTACCTGGGTATCTTATATTTTGTCAGTTAGCCTCATCATTGGATTTGTTACCATCCTCCTCTCCTTTGCCATCCTCTCATACTAGTGGCTCTCCCTCTAGAATCTCTCTCTCTTCCTCTGCCTCTTCTTTGGCATTCCCCCTCAAGGTACCAATTGTTACTACTCAAGATATCTCATAGCCTATCCTACCCATGGTTAGTGGATTGGTACTCTGATACCACCAATCTCCATTTGAAGAGCTCTAGTTTTGCATCATGTATCATTATATTGCCTTTATATACTACTACTACAAGGGCATGTTTTCTCTTTATGGTTTCCAAAAAAATTCAATATGTATGCTTGCAAGGTGGATCTTAATGTTCTCCCTCCATTAAACCACATGTTTTATGGCTTGGTATGTAGCTAATATAGCCCCATCCTCTCCCCATAATCCCTGTGTGGATAGATGCATATTTTTTTTATCAAGTCTATAGTAGTTAAGGAACCCATAATGCATTGGATTTCCCTCTATCTTCCCATGTCTACCCATATAGATGATCTGGGATCTCTTATATCTCTCACACCAATTCATCTCTAGTAAGGACTAAAATGCTAAACTATATCATCACTATTGTGGGCTAACTCATTGATGGTTCCCCTAGCCTAGAAAAGGTCATGTTATGTTTTAGATAGCATGTTTAGCCCCCAACTATATTGGTATCTAGGCTCATCTATCTCCTTGATGATAGGATCCTAGAAGTAGAGTAACGTGTTTTTGCCTTGTCCCCAACTAATTTAGAGACTAATATCTACTCTTTCCACTCATTCCAATCATTGTCAACCCACAATTGTTTTTTCTCCATCTCCAAAGTAAATGGTCTACCTTCCAACCTCTATTATATTGTTGGCCTATAATATGTTCAACCCCCTTAATTTTACTAATGTATCCATAATCTTGTACAAATGTGTGGGATGATAGTTCACTCACCCTTCACATGTGAAAAGCTAAATTTGTTCTAGTATACATCCTAGCATGTCATCAAGTCAGTCAATAGGTGATTAGCTGGTGCAATCCTCCAAATCCCTCTAGAGTTGATGTATATTTTTTTGAGTTAATAAAGCCATGAATTTAAGTAACTAATCTTGCTCTAAGGAGTAATTCCATCGGATGTTGTTCCCTTGCATCCACAAACCATTTCTCATTAATTCTTGGCTTTCTTACTTCTTTTTTCCCTATGTGGTGAAACTATTGAAATAGTCACATACTTGTCCCCTACATTAAGTTATAGATATGACACCATTGTGGTATTTAAGTGTTTAAATTAATTGGTGGTTACGTATTAGTTATAACGTATGTGTAAACTTGTATTTTTGCCTATGAACCAATAATTCCACTCATTACAACCCTAAAAATTGAAAAGCTTATAAACATTCAAAATTAAACTAGAAAAAAATTGCATTTTCTATGTCCTTGTCTCATCTTGATCACATTTTGACTATCAATTTTTCTTATTTTACTCGCTTAGGGTGAATTTTCAAGGAAATTTAACAATCTTATGTTTTTATAGGAATTAATTGAATATTACCTATCCTTGGGCTCCACTTATTTTTATTAGTGTTCCTACCATAATTCTGTATCTTGGTCTTTATTGACTAATTTTGCTCATGATTTGATTAATGTGCCAAAACTCAATTTTTCTCCATGTTTGAAATTTAAAATGATTTTTTTTTGTGTTAGAAAGTTTTTTAGGTTAGTTTTATTCAATTTTATTTAGCCCTTTGACCTCTTTTCTCCACTTCATGATAAATGATGTCTTCTAGTTAGGTTTTTCATTTTGGACTAACTCGTGTTGTTTTGTAGGTTTAGAGAGATGTTAGATTGCATAGGTAGTAATTTTTCCCTACGTTAACAATATTTCTCATATTTTATTTTTCAAAAACATTTTCCAATCATTGTTATAATCTTGTACTTGACTCTTCTTCTTCTTTTACAAGTTGGTGTGCATCTCAATGTGATGTGGCTGCCATCACAACACCACCTCTCAAGTCAGACACTTGATAGGGTAGCTCATTTAATATCCTCTTCCCCAATATCTATGGTAAGTAATATTATTTATATTTTCTCACAATTTCAATTGATTCTCCACATTTTTTCTTTTTAGGAGGTGGGTGTCTCAGCTAGCTTCACCTCAAATGCCACAGAGGTAGTACTAGGTATGTTTTTAAACCCTTTCATTAAGGGGACATGCATGTTTTGATAAAATTCACCTCACCAAATAATGAAAAGTTGCCTCTCATGAGGGGACCATATTTGTAAACACCCAATTTTAACACAATGCAACATTTCAATCATATGATGACCTTATATCACCAAACTTTAAAACATTTGTTATTTCTCAATCTTATTATTTATTTGCTTGTTAGTTTCCATTTGTTTTGTCATGTTTATATTATTAGTGTCCTAGCTTATATTAATTTTTTCCTCCATTATATCATTTTTGGTCTTTCTTAGGCAAGGTGAAAAACCACCATGGTAGTTTTCAACACTAACGGTCTGTATTAGCTAGCAGTTTCTCCATGCATACAAATAAATGGTTAAAAACATAAAAATAAACATTCCACATACCCATGTCATGTTTTTTACATGTGGTTTATGAAACCACCATTATACATTAACTGATAGTTTCATCATGTCTTGATTGTTTGTATGATAAACCTAATGGTTGGAAATAAAAGAATAAACATTTCACCTGAACATATTCTCTTGTCTACACTTCCAGTGATCTTATATTGGACCTAATGGCCTTAATTTGTCCTCTTTTACCTATCTATACCTCTTTGTTTTCCTCTATTCAAGTTTAGAAATCATATAATGCAATGATTTTTTTGAATTATATTGAATCACAACCTTAATTCAATTGGTCTTTCATCTTTATGTTATTTCAATTATGTGCTTGGAATTTATTCTATTAATTTTTGGATTTCCCTTGAGACTATACATGACTACTCATATTTAGAATTTACACCCCAAGGATGAGCCACTTATTTCCATCCATTGTGTTTTTTCTTATTGAAGTTGACCAAACAACTACTTTATTTTTAGTTTATTGTATAGATTAGAGTGGAATTAGAAGCTTTCTTAACTTTTATTAGTTTGTTGTTGTTTATTTCAATCATAGTTAAAAGTTTTAACTATGTTATTTTTCTTTTTTTTGGATTATTTCAGGTTCAAATAGGGATTTTCCATAGATATTATCTTACAAGTACTTGTATTTTCTATGTTGTTATAGTTCCATTGGTATAGTAAATTTCTTATGTATGTAAGCTTTCATATTTAATTCATTCCTAGTTGTTCGAGCCTCCTTGACTTATTCACTTATTGTTTCATGCCTCATAGAATAGTTTCAATTAGTCTCTTTGTTATTTTCAGATCCACTATATGTGTATAATCAATCCTTTGTTTACTCTCAATGATTATATTGTTTTAGTAAACCAAAACATCTTCATTGCACTTCTTTTTTTTGTTTGTTGTAATCACTACAAAAATATTATGTATTAATACTTGTGAAGTATTAAATTTAGTTTCTTTCATTTTTATTTACATGTTATATATTAAAAACATAGTTTAATCACATCTTTGCTTACATTATTTTAGTCTAATATAATTATTAGTGAAGTTAAGAAGCTATATTTGAATAGTGGAGAAGTTGATATTTTTAGGGTTGCATTACTTATATTCATTTATTGCTTATTTTATTCTTTTGTTTACTTTTTAAATTGTAATTTTTTAAGATTCATAAGCTACTCTTTATTTTTATGCTTATTTATTTCTTTTTTTTCATCTTTCAACTAAACCTTCTTTAGTTAGTTCTTTTGAGTTATTTTCTAGCTTCATGATCCTTTATTCCTTTCAATCATCTAATTATATTTTTAGGGAAAGCTTCACCCCAATCTATTGGAATCATTCCATGTGTTATTCTTCCCAATCCATCAATTTTAATTCAAAATAATGTTGATCAAGAACTTCACCATTGATCTTTAGATCCACTCACTATCGCCTAGATTCATCCTCAACTTAACACTCTTCATGAACACCTACAAGATACAAATGACTATTGAGTTCAGTGAGATTAAGGTCAGATTCAATTGTTTAAAAGACTTACTCAAACCCTTTATAACCAACCATAGTTGTATGAACCTTGATATATGCTTCACCCTTTCTTTCATTTGTGTATGCCATTCCCCAAGAAGTTGGGTGCTCAAGTAAACATGTTAATTTCCTTGCATATATTCTCTTAAATGGACCTAAAATATTTAAAACCATGGGGATCATAGAAATAAGCGAATAAAGGAAGTGAAGAGAGATAAGAATGGGGATATGACAACAAGCAACAAAATATGCCAATCATGCCTAATTTAGATCAATAACTAATAACTACACAAGTACCATAGAATTATGTGATTTAATGACTAATAAATCCATAAGGGCCACTTTTAGGTGTGCACATTATTATATTTTTTAATTTTTTACGCTTTTAAAAAATTGGTTATGTAAAAAACATTTTGATACCCTATGGAAAATAATATTTTTCAAAATATTGTCCAAATTTTCCTTAGAATTATGTTTTTAGCTCTTTAAATAAAAAATTATTGCCTCTTGATTACTTTGATGTGATAAATTCAAAATATAATATAAAGCTAGGAATAATGGAGGTAAAATCCAAAATCCGTAATCTATCCTAACCTACACAACACCTTTGATTGGGCAAAGGAAGTAATTCAAATGCAAATACACAATGAAATATAGCCCATTATACCTCAAATTGTAATTGATTTCACATTCCTTGACAAGTAGTTGATGAGCCAAAATGACAATGGATGAGCTTGATAATATTGGATTGCCTTTGACAAGATCTCAAAATAATTGCAACAATGGTGGATGAAGGATAATAGACAAGCTGTTATCAATTGCTTGAAAATTCATAAGTTGAGTTTGTATTTGAGTGAAGGTGATTATATAGAAGTTGGTGGAGAAGGTTAATGGCCAAGATTTAGCCATGATAGAAGAAGATCAATGGTGTAGGTATTTTATAAAAATTTAAAATTCTTAAAGAATTCTAGAGAATGATTAGTGAGGGGCTATAGACATATTAGAGAGTTCTATAGCTCATTAGAATAAAATAATGGAGATTAAATGGTGATTGGAAAATTGATTTTTAGGAATGTTTAGTGGGGATAGTTGGAGGTAGGAGGGGGTGAATTTAAAATTCAAAATGTTATGTAACTAGACATTAGTGATAAGTAGGATGTTAATAAGATAATTAATTGAGATGAAATGATTTATAAGGTTGCTGTGATCTAGGAAATGTATGGGGAATGTTAGGATGATGTTAGAATAATGAATATCATGTTATTTAGTGATTAATAACATAAATTAGTAGTGGATGAGGGAGCAAGTTAATTTTAGATGTATATATTTTCCCCTTTTTTAAAGGACATTATAACTAGAAGTAATGGTGTGTCGAAGAAATGAGAATATGGATGATTTAGTGAGTAGGTAAGAGTTAGGATGGGTGATGCCCCCTTGAGGGGCATGTGGGGAGAAATGAAATGGATGGCCACTCGATATAAAATGAGGGTGGGATATGAAAAAAGAATAGAAAGGGGGTTGGGCTAGTTAGGATAGGTGGGATAGATGGTTGGATATGACTAGAAGTGGTGACAATGACACAATTTACAAAGGTGGTGAGCTAAAATTTAACATGAGGATAAGATTTGAAAATGTCCCTAGCAAATATGTATATAAGGGAGTCAAAAGATGATACAAATATGACCTTGGATGTGCCCCAGTCAAGGATTTATGAAACATTGAAGTCATAATTGTGGATGGAATGATATGTAAGGCCAAAAGTTATGGACATATCCAAGATAAGGACACATGCTAGGGAGAGTTATGGGCTTAGATTGGAGTGATTGGATGGGAATTTCAAGCTTTGGACATATCCCTAACAAGGATGCCTGCTAGTAAGAGATACAACCAAGAATTAAATTGATTGGATGGATGTTATAATATTTGGATGTATCATTGGCAAGGATGTATGTTAGAGAGAGCTGTGAGTAGGGATGAAATTGATTGGATGGGTTTCACAAGCTTTAGATGTGTCCTTAGTAGGGATGCATGTCATAGATTGGAAAGTATTGATTAAATTGATTGGACTGGTAAGTGACTGATTGATTGATTGATATATCCATTCATGGGAGAAAATATAGATGTCATGATTTGTTAGTCTCAATCAAAAGGTGTGGGAGATTCAACTAAAGGATCAAGAAATGAGTTTGGATGGTGGTTGATTTGAAATCAAGTCAATTCATTAATTGATTTATTTTATCTCAAGGATCTGATTGATTATAAAATGATCAAGGATGGTTACATGATTTTGAGGATTAAGGATGATCATGAATAGTGACATGATTATAGTTGAGTTAACCTCAGACACCATATGTGATTGAGCACTGCATATATATGTTAGTAGAGGTTACTAGATAACTCCAAAATATGCTAATTATAGGGATAACTTGCATAGTTAATAACAAAAAATAATAATTACCTATAATTTAGATTGAATCTTGATATTAGTAGACCAAATTGAACTCATTATATGAAGACAAGTAGAATTAATGTATATAGAATAGTTTACATAAGCTATATAGCTAAAAAATTAAAACATCTACTATTTATAACATTGTATTAATATTTATCACATGTAAAACCATTCTTGACTACAATTGAATACTATTTATAAATCTTTTACAAAGTGATGTTTACTTATCTTCAAACTTTTTATTATGCCAAAAATAAATGACTCTTCTCATTCTAAGGTCAAACATTATTCTATCAAAGATAAAATGCATACAAAAATTTATACAAAAGACAAAATAGTTTTCTATGCATATGTGGCTATAAAATATACATTATAATTTTAGCAAGCCGTGTTCTTCATCGAACACTTTCTTAAACTTAATTTGTTGTCTCATCCTAAGACAAGGTCACAGAAAGATAAATTGGTCTTAATATAAAGGAAAGAACTAGAAACAAGAGTCATGGTTATCGTTCCAAGTGTCATTTACTAATTTTCACCATTTTTTCACTATTTAACTACCCTTTCAGGGTTTCAATTAAGTGGCATACTACCCTACTGCCATTATAGGTTTTCAATAGACTAGCATAATAAGGTGGCCTCTCTTTATGTGTTTTCAACCAACCTAGGCCCACTCTTAATACTTAAGGCTATCCTACAAAATTATGTAAAAATTGTGAAAATTGAAAAATTAGACTGTATAGTACCTATTGGGTAGGTGGTGGTGTACTTTGAAATGGTTTCACAGTAAGATATTATTATGATGGTTCTACTTGCACTGTAGATGAAATAATTAATTGCATAGAATCTAGTGGTAAAAGTTATTATTACTATGAATTGTCTGATTTTGGCTTCATGTTTATCATCTTCTACTATAGGACCTATTAGAGCTATTGTGGTAGAATAAGCTAAGGCTCATTCATAATTTGGGCAATGGAGGGATCAATTTGGGAAGTATCTTGCTTGAGAATCTTCTAATATATTAACACTTCCCTTACTATAGTAAGCAATATACATAGTGAGATATGAATCACCATCAAATTTTGAACATCTTCATCTTCTGTGATGGTGATTAGTGTTTTAGCTTTTGATACCTTAAGGCATATGACTAGTATCAACTTGTCAAATCAATTTGCATGTCTTTGACCTTGGAGGCTAGAAAATGTAGTGCACATAGTCTCATTGTGTCAAGACTACATTTTTGGCATGGTATTATCTCTTGAATCCAATAATTCCTTTAGGGCATTGCTCATTGCATTAGAAGTAGTCATTTGATCATCCATTACAACTTTGTAGTTTTTTGTTATTGTGAACTTAGGATTAGTGACAACCAATGAATTGTTAAGTTTTTGCCTATAATTTAGCATCCCTTGTGTTATTTATTTTTCTTATTGCATATCAATATCCAAACAATATTTTTATTCCTAAATCAATTTACAGATTGCCTCTATTTATGATTTTATATTCTACCCCGATACTCATAGTGTTTGTAATTGTTGTTCAACCATCTAGTCATTTGTAATTTATTTCAATAAAACTACAAGTTATTTGTATTCAGACATCACTTGATCACTTTGGAATTGTGTAACCAGTGTAAGACATCTTTTATTAATTATTAAGCACATATTTGTAAGTTGTCAGCTCAATTCCACATTTTTTCCTCACATGTGAAAGAATTATTATTCCAAGTCTAAAACCTTTTTTTATATTGACTCTTGAAACATAGTTGCACCCTCAATCTACTTGATCAATAAAAATTAGGCAACATCAAAAGATGTTTATAATGCATTGATATCAATTGCCATGAATGTGGTTGCAATCATTGCAAGAGCCAGTGTAAATTGGGATAAAGGAAGAGAACAGGTAGTTCACTAAGTGAATGATGTGGGAACATCCCACAGCTATTGGCTAGTGATTTGAGGTTTTAATTATGAATCCTCCTCTTATGCACCTCCCTATATAACCAATTTCTATTATTTTATGCATTTTGCTTTTTCCTTAGCTTCAGCATCTTTTTACTTTCTAGATTAAGCAATAGCCTTAGCTTTGGCCTCTATCTCAAACTTAGCCTTGGCCTCAAATTAAGCCTTGGATTTGTCCCTAAATTCTTGTTCTTCAGTTTCATGCTTGACTTTTTTACATTTAATGCACTACTATTTTTTGACCTTTTGCTCTTCTTAAGCCTTTGCTCATGTCTCTACTTCTTCCTACTTACATTGTGCATCATGTGTTTCTTGATATTTTTGCACTACCTCTTCTTGTTCCTTTTTATTCACCTCCAATTCTTAATTTTTTTAATTATGAGCCTCTGCTTCCTCAACTTATTTATAATGTTCTTGTTGTGTAGTTTGTTGTTAGTATTGATCTTATTGTATAGCTTCTTGTTTCCTACATTGTTCTTCTTCCATAGATAACTCTCAATTTTATTCTTTCTCTTTTTCTCTTCATTTTCTATTTTTGGTCATCCTTCTTTCAATTCTCCTCTAGATCCTTTGATTCCTATGTAGCTTCTGATTTTGGCTCTAGCTACAACAGGTTGGTCTCTTTAAGTTATTTCATAGGGGTTGGTGAGTCTAATATTATCATTGATTATTAATATTTTGAAATGGAGCATTCAACCACATTAATCTTCCACACAACTATCTTCTTCCTAAATGTAGGAGGGGGAGTGAGGATCTTCTTTTCTTATGTGTAGCCTAGCCTTTGGGTTCTGGATGTGTTTTCATTACTTTCTATGCTCCCTTATTTTTTACTAGTTCTCCAAAAGATACCATTTTATTCTTTATTATGGGGGATTTCCTTGCTAAAGGATGAGTCCTTGGTTTTCACATCAAGGTCGAAAGTGGACTCTCTTGTGTAGGTTGTTTTTCTTGTTGCATAATAGAAGATCTTACAACTAGAACTTTATGGAATATTTTTGCCTTCAAATTTTGCTTGATGTGTTTTCTTATTTGGTGGTGGTGGTAAGGATTTATATGTTAATGCCTTTCTCTTAGATTTATCCTTCTATGATTGATCCACTGATGGTTACGGTGAGGCCTATGATTGCACTTACATTTATGGTTGTAATTTTGTTTGTTCAAGCATTGGATATTGTCCACCTAGAATCATGAAACATACAGGCTATGTTGACATCATAACTAGGGTTTTATGTCATTACATGTTTTATTACACATCTAAAGTAGTGATGAAAAATGATAACGAAGTCGTAGTTAGATTGGCCAATTCATGCACTTTGATTTATATGTCATTGTGTAACTTTGTAACTAATTCATGCTACCCCATATATTATATGACATCTTGGGGCATTTTAGGATGTGAAATGATCAAGGTTAGGCCCTAAATACATGATGTGTTTAATCTCCCCTATTGCTCATATTATTTATCTATTTTGATCCATGCAATTCTTACAAATGTGGTAGTATGCCAAAAATATGTAGTTGGGTTGACTGTTACATCCAATGATTTCCACTATGAGAAATAAAGAAGCATGGCCAAAAATTAATATTGAAATTCTTAGGAGGTTCCTATGAGTATCTTCTCAATACTGGTGGTTATCTCTAAGGCCAAAAACTTAGTCTACTTGAATTCTTCATGTAGGCATATAATGCAATACACAATATCTATAACCCCTTTTATTGCTTATTGATCATATTTTATTGTTTGTCAAAACCTTTTTGTAATGCATTTAACCAAGATGTGAACTAAGGATTCATTTATCAAATCAATTGGTATTCCTCTACCTACCCTTGTCTTATAATTCTCCCTAGTGTCATAATGAACTGGTGGAAAGATGGACTTGTAATGGAGAAGGAATTTTCTATGAGCTAGGAGGCATGTTGTTCATGCCATAGTCTAAGGATTGATAAAATTATGACATCTTAAGACAAATGAATAGATACTTTATTATATCTACTAATTAGGGTGAGCATTACCTCATATAGCTATCCAAAAGTAACAGTTTGATCAATCTTTTAGCATCTATGTCTCATAGTGGATGTTAGAGCGATAGGGCTCCTACTTACGTAGCTTCTTATGGGCCAAGAGCAAACAAGGTAGCTTCTACTTTATCAATGAAGTCTAAGGGTTTAGGGTCATGATATTTGGTTTTATTTAGGCTTAATCCAATCCACATTTCCTCTTCTTATGAATTAGTTAGTGGGATCAATAATTGAGATCAATATATGGTTATTAATATGGGTTGGTTTGAACACTTTATTCACTTGGTTTGGTCTGGTTGAATACTATGTGTATAGATAGTTATTCAAAATGTAGATCACAAGATTCAATTATTAGTAAAAGTGTGTAATGTTTTTGTACTTTCCATACCTTTTCTTATATATATATTTTGGTACCCAAGTTTGTCTAGTTGACTAGTTTAAATGCATTGCACTAATTGCATGCAAGTTTACCTCTCCAATTAATATCAATAGACTATTATTTGATATGATGGATACCTTTTTTATCTAGCTTATTTGATACATGCATTGTCAGGTAGCCAATGTGACCCAACATCCTTTCATCTATCTCATTTATTTTATGACCCCTTATCATTCCACCAAGCGATCTACTTTGGGAAAGATGTAGTTCAAATGCCTTATCATTAACAGTCTTAAATGACCATTATCCATCCTTTTGTCACACCTATCTTGTCAGCATCATCTTCTTGATTTATTTAATTACCATAGTGTATTTGTTTCCATTTATCTTTCCTTTAGGCTATCTCTATTAATTAATTGCAGTCTGTGATGCTCACTCTTCCATTTTTACTCTGATGTGTTGTGATCCATAAATCGCACTATACAAACACTTTAACCCTAAAAAAATAGAAAAAAAAATAAAATTAAAAAAACCTTAATATACATGGTGATACTTATAACCCTCTCTTTTTAGTAGGAATAATGATAGATATTAAATATGGTAAGGCTTAAGCCTATAGCCATTAGCACATCCTAGTAATATGGTTCCATGCAGATCTTTTAACACAATGGTACCTATTGACCATTTTTTAACACAAGTCAAAATGGATCAATCCCATATAGTAAAAAACATATATATGGGTATAATATAATGTTACAGGGTGTATTTAATGTTATATATTATGTTTTTATCCTTGGTCATGGTCTAGTTAGTTTATATGTCATTTTGAGTCACCTAGGGGTCATTTTAGAGCATTGAATGCAAGTGGCATGGTTTTCAAGGTGTATAAGTGTCCTATTTTTCTACCCAATGTCTAAGGTGTCAGATTATATGTCATAAACGTCAGTCCATTTGAATCTTGTAGGTTTCCTAATTGAAAATCAAGAAAATAATTGTAAAAGGAGTTTCAAACTTGTACGACCCATAAGAGAGAGTGACATGTGGGAAAAGGTCATGAAATAGATATTAAGATTCCAAAAACTCATTTCCATTATTTAAATACTCTATAAGTGCTAAATTTGAGCTAAAACCATTCTACTCATTCATCTCCTTTCTAGACATGCATAACTAGTCAATGGGTTTTTGGCTGGTACAACCAGTTGAAGAAATTTTAGGTCAAACACATTTGTAAGGTCATAGTAAACTCAATGAAATTAATTTTCATAACAATATTTCAAGGATTGGTCACTTGTGCTTCATTAACCATCTATAACAAGTTGACTATATTTTTCTGCTTGCCAAACCCCATACCTTACAGGTTTTTCTCTTGTTTGAGATAATCCATACAACCAAAATGGTGATCTTGATTCTAGATGATTTTTAATCTTTGATATTATTATTTTAATGTTTATTTTCATGTTTGTAAAATATATCATGGGCTAATTAGTTTAGTTTTTAAGTTGATATTCTAGGTGAAATGACAGTCAAGTTCAGTACTTGTAAAAATTAGGATTCTCTACAAGGGTTTCATGTGAATGGGATGAAATTTTTTCCATGTTTAAATGCCATAATAATCACCTCCTTCCCATGTTTTACTTTACAACATAATCCCTTGATCAAATATTCAGTCATATCATACCCAGTCAACTCTTTACTCACTTTCACTTGCAGTCATGTTGAATCATGTATATGGATTCTATCTAGCATGTTCATGGAGGTGTAGTGAAGGTATAAATTTTTTTAACATGTATTTATAAGTAGGAATAATAAATTTGGATCCTCCAAAGAGTGTATAAAGGGACTGTGACAGTCAATACCATATGCATACACAATCAACCCATTGAATATGCATGTCTATAAGTGCTTTAAAAGAAAACCCACATTGAAAATCGATGTTTTAACTTACTCAAAGCCTTCAAAAGTTGTAAACCCTCTTTTGAATACCTTGAGGGAACATAAATTGGATATGAGGCCATTTTCCTTTAACATATTGTCCAAATATTCTATTTAATGCCTATCTACAACTCATTTATGCCTACAGGTACCTCACAAGGATAAACCATGTTAAGAGGGGGTATGTGAGTTGAGAAAGGTTCTTGAAAATGAAAAGAGTCTATTTATAATATTTGAGATAGGTCTAAAACTCATTGAAGTTCAAATATAATGCACATTATCCACACTTATACTCACTGCCTATGCATGAAATTGCACCTACAGGTGACCATACTCAGAGGTTAAGAACTTTTATAGCACGAAATTGCACCCCTATGGGAGAGTTTTTCAGGCTCTCCCACTTCTAGTTATAATCATGGGAACAACCTTAGGATGTGGGTGTCCGATGGTGAGGTTGAGCCTCTAGGATTTTTAAAGAGGCTAGTTCCTCTTGGTGGATCACCTAAAACTAATGCTAAAATGAAAATTAATGGGGAAAAGGATTAGAAGGAAGATAAGGGCTCCTAAGAGGGTTAACCAGGCGATGCCTAGAAATAAATGGATACTCATATATGCTTGAACCCACACTAGATTAGTCATGAGGCAACTTGGGCTTACATGATATTAGGGTCAAGTTAACACACATTGGAAGAGGTTTAGTCATAACACTTATCCAGACCTATAAAACTTGAAAATACTTCAAAGAGGCAAGAAACAGGATAATGGACTAGGAATAAATGCATTCACAAACCCACCAAGCGACAAGCATACTAAAGCACTAATTTAAGATAGGAAATAGGTAAGGAAATTGAGTCTCATTACATTCAAGAGTTAGTTCTTACAATACTTTGATAGGGTTTAGCCTAGTTGAAGGAACTTGCTTTTGTAAATGCCTCAATGGGCATCCATCTCCCAGCAAGATGACAAAATTCTAAAAAATTGGGGACCTCTTTACAATGGCTTGGAAGCCCATATATATAAAAGAAGGGGAAAAGAGAGAAGAGGGACTTGCATGAGAAAAAGGAAAGAGGGTAGCCATGAATTCTTAAAACAACCACTGTCATCCCTCTTTGACCATGGAGTGAGTCATTCAAGGTCATCACCAATCTCTTCAAACCGTTCTTACATTTAAGTCTCCCTTTATTGGAGCTAAAAGAGCCATGTCATGGATAGCTGGATGTCTCTGCTTGGCATGACTAAGTTAATCCCTGCATTAAAAATGGCATGTTCTTTTCATTTGTGCATCTTGCATGTAGGCTATTAACCATGTCATTAGAGTTGAAAGGCAAAATCCTCATCCTTTTTTGTTGATTGGCCATCAAAATCCCACTAGGATCCTTTGAAAACTTGACCTTTTCTTATCCATTGATCTACTTAGCCTAGACTCCCATGAACCATCGGTCTTTTTCTATTTGGATGCCCTTGTACCACTTGTCCTTAATCGATTATCCCTTCAGATTTGCTTACCAATTGACTTTAATGTTCATTGGTTTTTTTTCTTTTCATAGACTATTTTCCATTATTTTCCTTTCAAAACTATCGATTTTACTCATTCCTTCAAGATTTTGACTCCTTGTAACTTACTTCACCTTTTAAGTAAGGCAACCCCACAAGCCTGAAGTATTCTTGTTGAGAGAACCCAAAATTCACTAGCCAAAACCAATTCATGCTTCTCAAAAGGAACTACTTACTTTGGATATTAATTGGAACTTATAAAGTGAAATAAGTAGTGTGCCTTCACAAACCTAAAGTCTTCTCAGAGAAATCTCAAAGTCTTTTACTTATTAAATCCTAAAGCCTTATCCTTACAAGAACTTGAAGTTGTGTTTTATTTGCTCCTAAAAACCTAAAGTTGTTCTGAACTTGTTGTTTTGCTTGAACGTACATCTTCTCACACTCAGGTAAAATTTTGGTATGTGGGACAAAAATGTCCAATATTTCTAGTGACTTGTAGGGAAGCATGCCTTCTATGCTTGAGAAGCCAACTCTATCGATTAGATTCTAATCCATTAGGCATAGATTTTCCATTTACCTCTACAACTAACTTGGTCTTAACTAGATACAAGGTTGACACTTGCTAGAACTTCCTCTTTAAGTAATGAGGATAGCACAAAAATAATGCAAAGTGCCCAAGGCACTTAGGGAAAGGAAAAATAGAAAATAAATGTGCATAAGGCACTTTGAGGAAAGCATGAAATCTATCCTAATATGTACAAGGTTACACTTTACAAGTACTCCCTCCTGGATTAAATTGGAAAGTATGAGTATCATTCACCTATAACAAATCAAGATGAAATATACCTTGCTTTGGACGTACTAAAATTGGTGAACTAGGCAAATTTATGTTCAAACCTTTTGATGTGTCCTCTAATGAAGGAAATGGAACAAACATGTCCCCAATGTAGACATATTGGCTCATGTCCTCCAAACTTGGTTCATGTTGGACTATGGGGGCTCTTGTAATCTCCACATTTGATGGCTCAATTTTTTGCTATGAATTAAGCACAACATGTGATAGCTCCTTTGAGTTGGTGCTTGGTTTGTTGTCTAGGTCCAAGAAAAATAGATCTAAGTCATCCCAAAAGGTAGCTTCCTCTTGGTTATTTGATACAATTCCAACTTCAACTCCATATGTGTTTGGCTTTCATTGAAAGGAGTCATATGGTATTTTCTCAATCTATCTAAGGCCCAGCGTGCCATTTCTTTGTGTTTCTAGATCTAACCATTCCCCTTCATTCTTAAATACATTAGTACTACCTTTAATAGACAACTCATCTTGGGATTGGTCATCTTCCTCAAACTCATCTTGATACTCTTGCTCATTTTTTCCCTCTCCAACATGGTTAGCCAACTAATTAACTGTGTCAATCTCTACACTTTGATCATCTTCATCTATAGCCACACCAAATGGAAGCTCTTGGAACCAAATAAAACCCTCCTTGTGCTCAGTTTCATTCTAAATACATTCTTTCTTAAGAATGAAGGCATCAGTACTACCTTTAGGCTCTAATTTCTCAATGCCAAAACCAAGCCATAACTAGTCTAAGCCTAATTTCTCCTCCCTTGATGGCTCAAACTTGACTGCAACCTCCTCCATTATTCTTTGCAAAATAGGTTCTTCCTGCAAGAGGGAGATGGTGGGAGGGTGAAAAAGTTCACCTTGATTGCAGCTTGAGAGAGTGTTTTTCCAGCTAGGGAATAACTTCTTTAGTGGCTCTTAAGGGAGGGACAAAGTGTCTTGGAACTCTTGTAGGGCAAGCTCATTGAGCTGAGATAACCTCTCTTTGTTAATTTATTCAACCACTGACTCCTTCTCTTGACTTGGCTCTTAGATCACCACATCTCACATCTCTTTTTGAAACTTCACGTCTTGAATGGATCTCCATGAAGGAAAAACTCTAGGATTTTGAAAGGAAAGGAGTGGAGGTTGCAAGGCTTCTTGTCTAACTTCAAGCATCACCACCTCCTTTAGACCACTACTCTGAATGGATTTCCAAGATGGAAAAGGTCAAGGCTCTTGAAGAGGGAGGATGGAGGTTGACTGACCTTAGATTTACCTATCTGTATAACTTTGCTCCAAGATGGGAAAGGTAGTGGTTCTACTTTCATATTTTGATTTTTCCTTTCCTCTTCCTTCTTTGCCTTTAGCTCCAACTCTCTAATCTACTTTTCTATGTTCTCTTGAAATAGCTCCTCCTTAAGGTGGTCAAGAATAGAAGAAAGCTCTTAGAAAGGGATGAAGTCTTAGACCCAAATAGCAGGTTATTCCATAATAGTCACTTCATTTTCTTGATATCCCCCTTGGATATATTCCAAGAAGGAAAAGATTACATAACATATGAGGAACTTGAATGATTTGAAGGAGCACTTGAAACAATCACTTGAGGAGGAATTGGTGACACATAAGAAGGATGAGGTGATGTATATATAGGCACCAAAGGTTAGTGGGGATAGCCATGTTGTTCCTTAAGTCCTTCCATCTTGTCCTCAATGCTCAGAATATAACCACATATATCCATCATGTCATTAGTGAGGTTGTTTTAATTTCTCTCTCAATAAGTGCCCATTCTGATTTCATTTTCTATAATGAATCCCTTACATAATGGATCTAGTGAGTATGGACATTTTTTCCATAACACCTTTGTGACCACAACTCTAGTGCATGCTTTTCAAGGCTCACTAAAGTTTGCCTAATGGTTGGTATAGATAGATCATGATATGTCTGATTAGGAGTAGTAGTTTGATGGGCTTGTTCATATGGATGATCAGGGCAATACTAGGGTTGTTGATAAGGAGGTCAATAATAGGAACATTCACCATAGTTATTCATGTTAGCCTCATAAGTCAAGTCAGATCTGATTAAAACTTCAAAGAGACAAACTTGGTCTGCTCATAATTAAGATCTTTGATTTGGAGTCATCAATTGTGCTAATACTTGATTTGAAAATCAAATAATGATGATCAGGCACTTGGGCTACTTTAACTAGCTGATAGATTCTCAGAGTCACCATTAATGTTTGATGAATGCCTCCAAAGGTTGATATGTAAAAGAACAACATCAAAAATCCTTTCACTACTTTGGACCTTAGTCCCATTGGGCATGTCAAAAACTGTTATAGCATAGAATTACACCCCTATGGGAGATTTTTTCAGGATCTCCTACTTCTGGCTATAAGCATGGGAACAACCTCAACATGTGGGTGTCAAATGGTGAGGTTGAGCCTCTAAGATTTTTAAAGAGGCTAGTTCCTCTTGGTGGATCACCTAAAACTAATGCTAAAATGAAACTTCATGGGGAAAAGGGTTAGAAGGAAGATAAGGAATCCTAAGAGGGCTAACTAGGTGATGCACCAGAAATAAATGGACACTCATCTATGCTTGAACCCACACTAGATCAGTCATGAGGTGACTTGGGCTTGCATAATCTTAGGATCAAGCTAACACACACTAAAAGAGGTTCAGTCAGAACACTAATCTAGACCTTCAAAACTTGAAAATACTTCAAAGAGGCAAGTAGTAGGCTAATGGACTAGGAATAAATGCATTCACAAACCCACCCAGCAACAAACATACTAAAGCACTAATTGAAGACAAGAAATAGGCAAGGAAATCAAGTCTCATTAAATTCTAGAGGTAGTTCTTACAATACTTTGACAAGGTTTAGCCTGGTCAAAGGAACACACTTTTACAAACATCTCAATGGGAATTTATCTCCCAGTAAGATGACAAAATTATAAAAAACTAGGGACCTCTTTACAATGGCTTGGAATCTCGTATATATAGAATAAGGGGAAAAGAGAGAAGAGGGACTTGCATGAGAAAAAAGAAAGAGAGGAGCCATAAATTCCTACAAAAACCATTGTCATCCCTATTTGAACATGGAATGAATCATTCAAGGCCATCACCAATCTCTTTGATCCATTCCTGCATTCAAGTCTCCCTTTAGTGGAACTAAGAGAGCCATGTCGTGGGTAGCTAGATGTCTCTACTTGGCATGATTGAGTTGATGCATGCATTAAAAATAGCATGTTCCTTTCACCTCTGCATCTTATGTGTAGGCTATTGACCACATCATCAGATTCAAAAGGCAAAATCCTCATCCTTTTTTACTGATTGGCCATCAAAATCCCACCAAAATACTTTGAAAACTTGACCTTTTCTTATCCATTTATATGTTGAGCCTAGACTCCCATGAATCATCGGTCTTTTACTAGTTGAATGCCCTTGTACCACTTGTCCTTGATTGATTAGCCCTTTGAATTTTTTTACCATTTGACTTTAATGTTCCTCAGCTTTTTTGCTTTCTACAAACTATTTTCCATTAGTTTCCTTTCATAACTATTGATTTTACTCATTCCTTTGGGCTTTTGATTCCTTGTAACTTACTTCACCTTTTAAGCAAGGCAGCCCCACAAACCCAAACCCTTCTTGTTGAGAGAACCCAAAAATCACTAGCCAAGACCAATTTAGGCTTCTCAAAAGGCACTACTTACTTCAGATATTACTCAGAACTTATAAAGTGAAATAAATAGTGCACCTTCACAAACCCAAAGTCTTTTGAGAAAAAGGTTGACGTCTTTTACTTGTTAAATCCCAAATCCTTCACCTTCCATGAACCTGAAGCTATCTATTATCTACTCTTAGAATCCCAAAGTTGTTCTAAACTTTTTGCTTTTGATTGAATTTCCATCTTCTCACACTTAGGCAAAATTTTGGTATGTGGGCCAAAAATGGCCAATATGAACATGGTCATAAAGAAGTGTAACATGCTTTAAGGATTCCATAACATTGGAAAATTCTATTGATGCCTTTATAGTCATGAACAAAGCATCAAACAATCTCAAAAGGTTAAAAGTCATGTTTAAATATTCAATGACTATGTTTAGGGACCAAATCCCTAAAACACAAAAATAGAGTACCTTGCCATTTTGTGGATATCATGTGATAAGATTTCCAAGATCTTTGAAGCATCTAAATGAGCAGACCTTGTAACCTCTACATAAGAGAGGAGATTCATAAAGGTTGGGAGGTGTATAAATAGTGGAAATTAGTTTTTGAAGAGCTCTAATATGTACCTTTGAACACTAATTTTAGACAGTGACATTTATAGGGTTTAGAATTTCAAGGTGAATCTAGCATCTCAAAGTGCAAATAGGTTATGTATTTATTCTTGAATTATATTATTAAGAGGGAAGGCATACCAATGAACATAAGGATATTCAAAAGAGGTTGATATGCAAAGTTTTGAGCCCATATATACCTACAGGTGTCTACTCCTTGCAACTACTCACCTACAGCTAAGGACAACCTCATACATCATCCATGATGAGGAATTAAGCATGGAAGCACCAACACTGGTTGATACAGGATGATCCCAAATGACTCAAAAGATCCCAAGGTGATGTGGCACATGTTCCAAATGAGTTCTCACTAATAGGGTCCTACTTTTTATAATAAAATCAACTTTATTTGACTATAGGTAACATTGGGATAAGGAGTGATGTCTGAGTGTTAGAATAGCATGGAAATGAGACAAATAGGTCTTCCTATCACATTGATTTGTACCCTATCAGTATGGACAGGGTACAAAATTAGTTTCTTTGATAGTTTTATGTGTTTTAAAAGATCTAGGGGGTTTCAATAGGTGCATCCAACTTTGGTATAAATATAAATACTTATTCTAACTCACTATGGTCATTTTATGCTTCATCAAGACTTTTAAGTGTGTCTATCACCAACTTCATCTTAGCCATTCAAAACTAGCAAAGTGAGCAAGATAGTGAGAAGTGTTAAAACTACTAGTGGGAGCATATTTAAGGTGAACTTGAGAAATATAAGGCCATGTATGGTATTTCCAAGTGTCATTCACTCCCTTGTATGGATTTTCATGGAAAATTGAAGCCAATTTTGAGGCCAAGTGTGAGGGGTGAGTGAAAGATGAGTTTCTTTAACTACAAACAGTAATGGCTCACTTATAGAAGAATCCAGATGATTAGGGATGTAACCAATGCATGGGGATAATTTATATAACCCCTCCCTCTTAGTGTAATCATGATATCTATCCCTAGTTAGTTATGGGATGTTCCAACAAGTCTGAATGATGAAGACTATTTTATTGTGTAGAATGAGGAATTTTACACCATATTTCATGAGTCTCATGACTTGGAGGTTCATTTGTCCTATCATAACTTACATGGCCTATTTCCTACTATAGTTTCCTATATATGTGACTCCTCCTCTCAGCATGATAAGTGTTCTCGTGACCTTTAGAATTCTCTTTTCCCACCTCTCTCTCAAATGATATAAGTAGCTACCATTTTGGCCTTTTTAATCTAATACCACTCCATGTATGGTGAAGCCCTGTTAGTATGATGTCATATTTTTCCTTTGAACATTAATATAAATGTTTTTTTGAGTTTACAAATAATTTTATAAGTATGTAAGTGATGTATGGTGATGCAAAGTGATAGCTTTCTATCCTTTCTTCCCTTATCATTTCATGTTTATGCAAGTATTCCTATTATAACAAGTCATATAAAGTGTATTAAAGTGTGTTAGGATCCTTTAAAGTGTATGATTATCCTTGGAGTGTGAATTTTTACCTATAGTATTTTTCCTTGTGTTTCTTCACATATCTCACCTTTATATTGAAATATTCACGTTAGAATCTTCTAAGACTTAGAAACTAGTTTGTATGCCTTGATTCTTAGTAGATGAAATATGATGGTCATATGGAGAACATCTTGGTTTATCACTGACTTATATTAGGTTCATTTCATGCAATTTTCTAACTATTTTCCACACAATCAACCATTATCATAGGTGAAAGCACTTTAAGATACATTCAGGGAGCTAGCCTTTAAATCTAGAGGCTCACTTCCACTCTAGGTACACCCACATACCTGCAAGTGTTCCCATGTTTCCAAAATATAGAAGAGGCTTGAACACCCTCTTCTAGGTTGAAATATTTGGTGAAAACATTACCCTATTGTGAGACTTCATGAATAATATAGGGTCCCTTCCATTTGATGCACAATTTTCCTAGGAATGCCTTAAGCCTTCTATCATAAAATAGTACCACTTGTTCTAGATGAAAATAATTAGATAATAAGTTATGATCATGCCATTATTTTTGGATTAACATTTGGATATCTTGTGTCCAATGTATGATTTTTTAACTTTACTCCATTATAACCAAGTCCATTAAGCATTACTTTATGGTGTCTTGGTCGTATAACCTCATAACCATTACAATGCACAGACTCAAAATAATGTACTCTGTAGGCATTACTGCCTCCAAAACCTAAATGAGATAAAATGAAGTGAAACATATGGCATGATTTTAATTTATTTATAATGTACAACCAAATAATCAAATGAAATTGATCCTCACAATCATATGTCTACACATTACATATTTTTGTTAACATTTTTTCCAATACTTTATTTGATGCTTCAGCTTGTCTATTTGTTTGAGGGTGATAACTCATGATTTTATGGTGTGAGATTATAAAATCCTCAATGAGAGTATTGATAGTTTTATTGAGGAAATGAGTTCTTATGTTACTGACCAACTTCATTGGGCATCCAAATCTTGTAATAATATTTTCATATAAGAATTTGATAGTGTCCTTTGCATCACAACTTGGGTTTGTAACAACTTCCACCCACTTGGTGAAGTAATATGTTGCAATAATAATGTATTATCTATTCTTATCCCCCAAGAAATAGATATCTCAAGTTTTTTTGATAATAATGAACAAACGTACCCATATAGAGATAGGGTTACCAAGATATAGATAACATTGATATCAATCAAAACTTGGGAACACATATAGGTGTGGGATTTTGAGAACCATGGAAATTAAAATGGGTGGTGTGTATTAGTATATGAGACATTCTCATGTTTTGAGAATCCAATGCCCCCAAAACTTAAGGATTCCTATGCAAGGTTCATCCATAGAAGGATAGTAAAGTAGTACCATGACGGAAAGTTGAAAAGAACCCCCAGTAGGGATTAAAATATAATATGAAACTATAATATCCTAATAAGTGGGAGGAGACCCATAGGTTGACCCCCCCAACTACATTTCTCTATATAGATCATAGATATGGGTGATTGGTAAAGTGCATAAATGAAATGCCCTTATCTATATATGGGCCCCATGACTTCATTTACTTTAGAGACTTATAGGTTCGATAAAATCAATTCCTTATTATTCAAATGGTTTTTTACAAGCATTAAGATTCGAAGGCATCTCATCATGATGATTTAGATTTATGATTTGCTAACACATATCATAATGCTTGGCTTCCCTGTGTGCATCCTAAAGTAAATTTGACTACCAAATACCAATCTAAAATATTTTTATTGCAATGGTTTCACTTGTGAAGTGACCCCCTACAATTCCCTGATGTGCTCCATGAAGAAGCTGTGGTCATTCATGCTCTAATGTTACTTTGCACAGTACATCACATTTCCCAATCTTATATAGATATATGTTGATGAGACTATATTCATATCATATTCTAGAATTTCATGTTGGACCACAAATAAATAATATATTTGATCTCCTATTAAGAAAGTAACATGATCATATAATTGAGATACTATTGTTTTTGTGTTGAATGTTAATCTATGAAAGTTTGCTTTCCATTGATCACTAGGAATAAAGTGATATCTTGCCAAGGAAATATTAGCACCTCTATCTAGAATCACATATAAATAATAAGTATTTAATTCATTACATTTAATTCTTAAATCACAAATAAGATTATGATTTGTATGCACTTTGACTTTTTGAATGTGAGAAGTTTCATCTTGTTGGTTATGAAGATAATTTTCTTCATCATTTTGAGTAGTCATGTTATTTCTTGGTCAAACTAAATTTCATTATCTTCTTATTTAGCTTCTTCCTTTAATAATTTAGTTAATTCCTTGTGATATTTATCTAATAATAATTTCAATTTATAAATTCTCCATTTTCTCCATTCAGTCCTAGACATGTCATTTTTTCTATAACTTTCTTCAATATTTTGTTATAAAGAAATCTATTTGAATTGTGGCACAATTTTGCTAAGTATTTATTTCTCTCTTTTATCCTTATAAATATTAGACAGGTATTCTTTCTCACATTCTTTTATTTGTTATGCAAGATCAAATCTAGAAGAAATTAAATAAATTGGAGTTTCTTCATACCTTTGCTTTAGTTGATATAACTATTGAGATAATGTTATTGCATTAGGTATGGGAACTCTTACCATTTGAATCTAAAATACAATTTCTAATTCATAATTAGAAGACTCTTATGATTTAAAATACTAATGATTTAATGCAATGTTAGCTTCAAATTCTTCTTTAGACCCTAAAAATTCTTAAACTAGAATGTGAGAATCATAATGATTTTCTAGTTCAGAAATTAGAACATATTCATATTCATCGATGTTATAGGAATTCAAAAAATTCACCTTTTAAATTTCTTTTTTTATATTGGGACACTTATTGGCATAATGATCACCTTGACATATGAAAAACTTAACAGGTTTCTTTTTTAAACCATGTTTTCTTTTTCTAAACACTTTTCTTGGCCATGATCTTCTTTTGGAAAACTTCTTATAGTGATACTTTTTTTGAGAATTGTAGAGTTTCTTCCTAGGGGAAAAAGAAAAATGGAAATCATAATATTTTTTGTGTGTCCCATATGTATACTTATGATAAGTATGAGAATCTTGATAGCCAAATTTATCATCTTGCCAATCACAAAATTTGACACCTATTTGCTTATGAAATTTTAGAGTTTATTTCTGAGCTTTTCTTTCTACACATAATTTCATATGTACACCTCTGATATTTTGATTAATCCTTGAAAATGACATTGAAGACAAATCATTTCCTATAGTATCTTTATACTTTTGAGAAAATTAGGTAGGAAAAGACACAAGATATATGACTTTATAAGCAATATTATTAGGTTTACCAGTACCATAGAATAAATGTTCCATATAGCAGATATATTCTTCTAGACCACTCATATCACACAATTGAGCTTTCATGGATTTATGTTCATTCATCTCTTTATCATTATACAATGTTCCAATAAATTCATCTATTAAAGCATATTATAGAGCATTAATAGGTGAAGATGATAGATTAATGATTGTATGTCTATCATTTTCAAAAAGACTATCCCACCAAGTTTTAACAATACCAATGAATATATTTTCTATACTTTCAATAATATCTCTGGGATTTTTTCCATAATTAGTAGTCTAAAGGTTTGCCCAAGTAGTCATTGCTTGAGTCATTTCTAACCTCTTAACTAGAGATTCACATTAAATTTTTCATAAAAAAGGTTAGAGATTTAAAATTCTCATCTACCTTTGCAATGGAGTTCTAGATGACCCTTCATGTGGTGTAAATATGGACTCAACTTTATTGATATCAATTTTAGTCATCCCAACTCTAAAAACTAGATCTGTAGTAGATGAAATGTCAGGAAGGCTTTTGGATTTTGGCATATGGAGGGATCTATGTAGTTACTGGACTTGAGACCAAGTAATTGGACCATGTTTAGAGGTTTCATGAGAGGATTTAGGTTTTTCAAATTCTTCAAATGGGTGTTGAGGTTCTTTTTAAGAAGGCTAAAATGACTCAACTTTAGACAAAATATCAAAAATTCTATTTACAAAACAAGATTAGTTAAAAATTTATCTAGATAGACTATTTGTTTGGGATACAAGGGTTTTTAGATCTTTTTCATGACTTTTCTAGGTATCTAATATAGTATGGCTAGCATACTAGATATCATCATATTTTGGAACTTGGAAATGAAATTATGTTCCAATGGCATTAAATCTTGTATCTATTTGACTCTATCTTTTCATGATCTTGTCTTTAGAATTTTTAATCTCATCAACTTTTGCTTCTAATTTTTAAATTTCTATTTCAAACTTTTGACAACAATAGATGTTGTATCCTTTGAACTATCATCAAGTTGATGTAATACCTAAGTAACTGTTGGCCATTTTTTTTTGTCCCACATATCAAAGTTTGCCTAATTATGAAAAAGGGAGCTTTCAAGCAAGAAAATGGTAAGTCTTTGGGAGGACTTTGGGTTTTCCAACAGTGACAACTTTGGTTTTTTTTTAGGCACAGTGTAAATTGGGTTTCCAGTATTGCTTAGCTTCTAAATTTTTTATAAGTAGAATTAATTCAGGTTTACAAACCCAAATTACTCATAGACAGTGTATTTTGGGTTCTCCAAGGGGCACTACGTGATTACTTCATAAGTTGTGAGTAGTCAAAAGCCCAAAATAAGTAATGAGGCTTGACAAACCTAATTTAGTCTTGAAAAATGGTGCTTCTTGAGTTCTCCAAAGGATGAGTCTTTTTCAAAAAATCCAAAGGGCACTTTCAAAATCCAAAGGGACCTTTTAGGACAAAAAGGACTAGTCAACTTTTCTGTAGGTACACTTCAAATTTTTCTAAGGGGATTTTTCTTCTCCAAGTGGATAGTTGCAATTTTCTCAAACGGTATGTTACCCTTTAGAGGGAACACTTCAAAATTATTGAAGGGTATCTTTCCCTTCAAGAGGATCAATTATGGGAGTCCGAAGGGACATGCAGAAATCTTGAAAGGTCTCTTACCCTTTAGTAAAGTCCATTGTGAAAGGCCCGAAGGGTAGTTTCAAATATAAACATGGACAAAAATTCTAAAGGAATTCCTTCTAATAAATTATCTAAAGAAATTCCTTCAAGATATTTGCCTGAAAGAAATAAACCAAAAAGAAACCCAAGATCAAGTGTCTAAAGGAAATGATGGGCCAATAGATGTCAAAATTAGGATAAGTGACTAGTCGTTAGAAGTAATCAGGTTTGAAAAACCTAAATTCTTAAGTCTTGAGAAACAAAAAATTAAAAAGACTTCAATATGGACAAGCCCAAATTAATTAGGCTTGAAGAACCTGAATTACTCTACATAGAGTAAATCAGGTTTCTCCAAGTACTCTACTTAAAAGGCTTTATAAGTGAAGGATCTGGGAAAGTCCAAAGAACCTAAATTACTCTGCATAGATTAAATCAAGATTATCCAAGGGTTCAAATTAAGTTTGGTTTAGCAACACTAGAATCATGATGCAACGAATAGAAGGCTACCATGTGGTGTAACTGGAGAAAAAGGGACAATCAATAAAGGACAAGTGGCACAATGATGTTCAATAAACATGGGAGAGTTTGAGTGGCTGGTAGCTAAAAGTTATGAAGGTTCTCATCCACCATGGTTCACTACTCATAATAATAATTTGATGCTTAAATGCATCATGCCAAGAAGAAACATTCCAACTGCTCACAATATGACTTTTTAGACATGCCAAAGAAAGTCAGAAGGATGGGAGGGGCTTGAAAGGATTATCAAGTGATATTGAGTGGTGCATTTAGGGAGAATAAGAAAGTGCAATGTCATATTTCCTACCATCAACAACTTCTTTCTTCCCCCTTTTTTATTTAAATAGACGCCTTTGTGCTAAGCAAATTATCCCCAAATTGGTGATAAAATCACTCTACAAAAATTGTTTTGTAAAATACTCTTTTGAAGCAATACAAGGAAGACTTTCTATTTTTTATTAAAACAAGTATACACATTTGGTTTCATTTTTTAGAATGTATGATTATTATTCATCACCTATAATTTATTCTAGTACCTTTCTTTTCATCCTCTCAATTTTGTGTAGGATTGCCTAAAGTGTCTATGTGTTGAACTCCTTTGGAGTGTTACTAGTTCATAGTATCTCCCTTAGACCTATTTTTTTATCCTTAAAAGTGTAAAGCTTCTCTCCAACCTCTACATAAAATTTTCATCCCTATGGCCTTGAGATAAAACTAGAATAACTTGTGCCCTATTTGGATTCATTAGTAGTTGGCTCTTTTCTCAGACTAAGTGAATCACTTCTTTTGGTGCATCACCTCCCTTAGCTCAAATTTTCTTTTCAGTCATCCTCCTTCCCCTTTTTCTTAGTATAAAATATATTTTAGTGTGAGATAAAGAGCTAAAGTGAAGCACCTAAGTAAGTGGCCTCATAAAAAAGTCTAGAGATTTAACCTCACCATAGGATAACCACAACCTGAGGTTGTAGCCATGCTTGTAGCTGGAAGTGAGGAAGCCTAAAGAATTCTCTCACAAGGGTGAAATTCTAAGCTATAATATTTATGACATGCCCAATGGGAAAACAACCATTTCATTTTAATTTTCATGAAAGATTGGTCAAATTTGATGTTATTTTGATCATTTCACAGCAGTGGTAACATTCATCTTTCAGCATCTGGCTACTCCAAAGAACACCCAGCTATCTGGTGACAGATTAGTAGCTATATTTCATGCCAAATGTGACTACAAGATTGAATTTTGTAGGTATTCCTTTTGATTTTCTTAAATTACCTTTAAAATTATCAATACGATTAAGGTTTACCCATACTCACCCTTACGTAAGAAGTTATCTTTCTAAACCAGTCATAAGGTATACCTACGCAAGAAGATCCTTGTCAACCCCTCTTGCTGCTATGATTACCCAAAGAGATTTTGTGGGCTTCAATAGCCAAAGCCCTTTAAACTTACTACAGTATGATCCTATGCCAGTATAAATCATCAAAAGTGCCCTTATTACGCAAGAGACCAAGCTATAACTCTTACTAAGCATATAATGGACATAGCCAACTTTTGCAACATTCACAATATCATAGTGGAGAATGTGGTTGTTAAGATATTAGTTATATCTTTCAAATAAAAGGCATTAGACTGGTATATGGGCCTATCTCTTAATTCTATTAGTTCATGGGAGGAGCTGGGAATAACCCAATGTAAAAGGTTTGTAGATAAGAGTGATCATTTGTCACTTGTAGAGAAGCTAACCACAATCAAGAGAGCTCTTCATGAGGTCATGCAAGACTTCAATACAAGATTTTAGAAGGCATGGGATATAATTCCAGTAGCTGTTAGACCATTGTACACACCAATATTGTGTCAACCCCCACTTGGTCCCTTTCTAACTTTAACATTCCTAACCCACACTTTAGTAATTTAAAATAAATTACTTATTTTAAATTAATCATCCTCACCTCGACACCTCTCCTAGACACCTTGCCTAGACACCTCACCCTAAGACCATTTCTTACCTTATGAGTCACCCTAAGACTAAGTCCTTCAAATCCTAACTACCTAAGACCTATTCCAACTCTCTAACTAACTTTCATGCCTAATAAACCCATCTTTTGAGCATTCTCCAATGGCAAATGCACTTGGCAGATGGATAAATGGGCAAAGAGCTAAAAATATCCCTTTTACCCATTCTTTAGCTGTCGACATCGGTCAACTATCGATTGATGCCAGCAGGATCGCTAACATCAGTTACATAAGCTAGGCTCTAACCCTGAGTTGCCCCTTGCCTCTTCGCATATCAACGTGCACGCTCTGAGACTAAGCATCAAAATTTGATTATCGCTCCTCTGGCTATAGAAACTCTACATAAGTCACTCCAGACATTGGATTGAAAACATTGTACGAGGTCTTCGACATCAGCCACAACAGGAACAAGCATTCTGACACCCTCGGGTCTTCACCAAAAAGCTAAGTATTCTTCTAGTCTCCATTTCAAAGTTTTAGAATAACTTGGTAATTAGTTTCTATTTACTATTTTTGAATACTATAAAAGAGATCTGACTTCCTCCGTGGAAGGGCTGAAAATCCTTCCTCCTATTCTTACCCTCCTCTCACACCTACCCTCCACCTTTTGTCCTTCCTCAGACCCTATTCTCCTCCCCACAACCCTACACAAACCACCTAATTCCCAGACTCTTCTGTCAAGCATAGAAATAACTTGAAACCTGTTCAAAAGCTCATTGCCCCTACCGACATCGGCAACCTAACTGACATCAACACAATTTACCTACCAACATCGGCAACCTAATCGACGTCGGTGACTGTGCAAACCAAAAAACTTATCCAAACAGCCCAAAGACCAGACAAAACCTTTGACCAATGTGCTGAGACTCATGGATTACAGGGAATAGGTACACAACATTCTACCTTTCCATTTCTTTAAGTCTTTTATCATTTCATTTTATACAAATCTCTTTGTTTTAAATAGTGGATTGTCATCCCTCACGGAGTTTTACGCTTTCGGGATCGAGCACGTAGCTTGGCAGTCCACCACATCTCATTCTAACATTTCTTTGTTTAAGTCTTATTCTTATCTACAGGTGTTTTCCTCCACAGCTAAAGAGGAGCTCCTACAATGCTTGGATACGGTGTGCAACTTAATCCAGGTAATGTACAAACTCCTAACCTTTAACTTTAGTTTCTTCTTCTTCTGAATATAATTATTAAAAACTTAGAGAAACATTTTGGCATGCCTGGTGGGACCCTAGAGTTTTCCTTTGGTTCATTCTTCTAAAAATACAATTTTCATATTGTTGCATTAGGAAAATATTCTTTTCTTGCATCCTTTTCTTCTATCTCTCTCTTTCGAAAGGAAACCATTAGCATAAGTTAAAAAGAACATCTTTCTTTTTCTTCTTGTCACTTCTTCCCTGCATCTTAGAGTAGTAAAAATTCATACTCTTAACCTCTTCTCCCATTGTTTGCATTTGAACAAAACATTTCAATTTGGGTTTTAAAAAAAAACTATTGCATTTCATTCTTGTTTGAATGCATACTTAGCCCACTCACTTAGTAATTAAAAAGCATTATGAATAAATCGTAGTGCACAAATGTTACACAACCAGATCATAATCACAATCAAATTAAACATTTAAACATACTTGAGACAAGGCCCATCTAGGATTTCATCACCTAGCGGATACCTTACCCTTCCTGGCGATCCTACTTGGACTTCACTACCAAGAGGAGGACCCACTATGTTCTCTGGCAGAGTATAAACTATAGGCAAAGTATATATTGGCTAAGCCCTAGCACGAAGCCACGTACTGAACCTAACACATATTTTTGAGCACCAAAACATAACCTAAAACCAGCCATAGACTTCCTCTTTAGGACCCATTCTAAAAGCCCAATTCCCAAACATATTCTTCTAAGGCATAAGCCACCACGACTCTAAAATTTATTCTTAGGAATTTAACATTTTAGAGGTTGTTTGCCATCATCTATTTTGCTATTTTTATCTAATTTTTTGAGCTGGTAAGGTCGCATCATTTTGAGGTCCAAAAAAACTCAAAATTTCTCTTTCTTTAAAAAAATTATCAGTTTTTTGTGTTTCTGGAATTACACAAAAACTGACATCAGTTTTTCCACCGGCGTCAGTAACCCAACTTCACCGACATCAATTATTCCACCGACCTTGGCAACATTTCATAATCGACATCGGTTAGTAAACTAACGTCGGTCACTGTCAACAAATTTTCTTTCCAAACAGCAAGCTTAAAACCCAACTTTTTTGTTGTTAAACATAAATTATGGTTTTCTAAAACTGAAACACATAGTTTTTGGAACCTGAACCCCTTTTTCCTTGGATGGTTTTGACATGCAGTCAAGCCAAATCCCTTGTTGACCATGCAAGGCAACAACCACTCCCACCTTCACCTTCCATACCAAGTCATCTAATGGAGTATACTTCAGACACTGAGCATACTCCTATCCAACTACCCCAAATCAACCTCCTATTATTCTCACAGGGGATCAAGACTTTGAGAGATTCCTTGACCTCAATGTCAAGGCTCTCCAACACTATCTCGCTAGAAGCCAAACATGAGATCCTTCAGGTAACCCTGTTTATAGGATGCCAACTTCCTTGGTTAAAACGGCAATATTATCAATAGCATCCGTTACCCAACCTATGGTCACTCAAGGCATTGCCTCAACTAGTAACCCAACCATGGCCAATGTTCAAGATTTGGCCTCCCCTTCTATTTCTAGACCTACCTCCATTAGGGTTTCCATAACCCCTCAACCATAAACAATTCAACCAAGCTCTACACCTTTCCAAAACTTGATTGTCTCTATCCCACCCACTCTTACACCCATAAATACAAGAGTGACTACCTATCCTTTAACTAGTGTCACCACCATCTAACCACCCTTGGCAGCATCTAGTCAAGTTGTGCCCTCCAACTTCATGGCACAAGCCCCCTTAACCTCAACATCAGTCCCTATGATGAATTACCAATATGTTTCACCTACATAAATGCAACCAAGTACATCATACGCCCCTCCCAACACCTTCAAGGTACCTTACAACTTAAGGGGTGTCCCTCCTGCCAATCCATCAGCTGATCTAATCAAGATGTTGATGGATAAGATGTCTAAACTTGAGACATTTGTTTTAGGTTCAAGGAGTGTTCTTTCATATGAACAAATCGATAATGAACCTATCCACCCTTTGATCCCAATTTGACCATACCCTAATCAGTGGGAACTCCCAAAATTTACTCGCTTTCAGAGTAAAGAGGACCCACAACAACATCTACGAGTGTTTAGACATGCTTGCTACCTTATAGCACACAATGATGCATTATTACTTCACACATTTCCCATGTCACTTTTTGGTGCCACCCTTGATTGGTATAGCTCTATTACCAGTCACTCTCTCTTCACTTTCACTCAACTAGCTCAGCTATTCCTCGACCACTTTTCAATCAACATCACTAAATAGGTCTCCATCATAGACTTATATTCTATTAGATAATTTGACGATGAATCAATAGCTAACTTTGTTGCTTGTTGGAGAGGTTTGATCAACCAACTCTCCTTTTCATTACCTCAACCTGAGCTCATTGAGCTCTTTTCAAGAGCATGTGCCAAGCACATCTCATCTACTTTGTGGGTTCAAACATTTTGCACATTTGATGAAGCTTTCACCTAGCCTAAAAGCTTGAACTCTGTGTGGTTGAAGAGGATAGAGTCAAATTGCGTAGTAAAAATACCTATGCAAAATCCAATGACCCTTCATCTTCCAAATCTTCTTCTTCCCATTCCAAGTCCAAGGGATCAGCAAATGCTGTGGTACTTAGATCATCATCTTCCACCACAACTAACCCATCTAAGCCCTCCACATCACAAAGCATCACAACACAATTCCAACAACGATACGTACATCATCAATACACTCCAATAGGAGAATCATACACTTTCATGTTGGATAAACTAGTGAAGCAGGGAGTCCTCAACCTCCCTCAAATCTGACCACCACCCCAATTTGATCCCTCATGAGCCATCCCTGCATGGTATAGGGAAAATGACTTTTGTAATTACCATCGTGTCAAAGGTCATGACACAAACGATTGCAAAACCCTCAAAAATGTTATTCAAGACATGATAGACAAAGGGGATCTTGTTTTGGATAACCCAAATGCATCGGCTAACCAAAACATAGATATCTTTAGGCAACCATTTCCTAACCATCGCCCAAGTCAAAATAATGTTCAGACCATAGCCGATGACCTTCAAGAGTGCAATATACGCATGGTTGACATGGTTTATCCTTTCATTCCTAACCAACCTCTCCCACAGTCTGAAGAGGTTAGTCAACCTATTTCTTCACCATGGGTAGAAGAGCCTTCTTCTCCTAATAGTCCTCTATCCACCCCTCTTTCACACATAGGAGAGTCTACTTTGACCTCTCTTATATTGGAGGATGCTTTGACAATACCAACGCCGCTAGCCCTACCTTCATCCTTCCTATTACCAATGGAGGATCATATTTTTCTGCTCCTCAACCACATGCGAAAGCCATGATCATCCCTACGCTCTATCCTCTCGAAGAGCCACATTCTCTAATTCATTCTCCACTGAGAGAAGAACTTGTCACTTCACCTACTTTGGCCGAAGAAGATTCGGTAATGGCTCTCTCTCACCTTTGGCCCAAGATCACTGTGCATTTTTGCTCTCACAACCACCCAAATCTTTTAAAATAGCAGTTATAAAGCCCCGCACAACGTCCTCTAAACCCTTCTCTCGATTGGCTAAAAACTTATGATTTCTCCATTTGAGGAACTTAGAACATGAGGCATTATGGGAGTGACTTACACATCCCACTTCATCTCATACTATCAACCCTTCTATGACAAATTACCCTAAATTCTCTGACAAGGATCGGTCTTCTACTTCTAAATATTTAGAAGCTCAACCATCCACATCTGAACCCAAACCCTCACAGGCGTCCACCATGTCGAAACAGGTAAAATCTCTCAGTGTTCACCCCGTATCGAACCTCACTCACCCACAAGTGAAGGTAGATTTAAACCTCACCACACATTGTAATGGTCCTCGCCCCATGCTAAAGAAGGATACTAAACCACGTTGGATAAATCCTCCCCCACCTTCACCATTGCCTTCTATTTTGGGCCCACACCCTTCTACCTTAATAGGAGTGCTACCTACTCCAGCACCTAATAAAAACAAATTACCTCCATTACTCCCTTTACCCATCAAAAACATACTTCCTCTGAAAAATTCAGCACCTCTCATCAAGAAAGCACCATCTGCACATGTGGCCACACCACCACCAATTAAAAAAGTGGTATGAAAAACTCCTACAACTCCTAAACAAAAGTTGTCAACCTCTACTGCAACAACAAGCGTAGACCCATTAGTGGGTTCCTATGCTTTATTGCTACACTGATTGTTGCAATCTTCTAGCATCACTCTCCCACCCATTAAACCATCCCAACCTCTCAGATCAAAACCATCTTGGTTTAATGACACTCAAATCTACCTATATCATCGCATACCTAGGCATGATACTAAGAATTGTTGTGCTCTCAAGGTTGTCATCCGTCAACATCTAGAAAAGGATACCCTTCTTATTAAGGATCCTCTTGACCACCCTTTCAACAAACCTCTGACACCATCCCATGTTTCTCAAACCTCTTCACCTTCATCAGGATCTCATCATCAGACTATGGTCCCTTTACCTCCTTCTCCCCCTTTATTCGAAATTAACACCATTAATATGGCCACCAGGTCACAAACTTTAAAGGATAAAGTAAAAGAGAAGGTTTCTATCCCTTAGACATACCCATTTGTCAAGCCTTCTCAACCACCAAAACCCAAGATTTCTATCTTGGGCACATCTCAACCAACTTCTTTGGAGGCAATTCGTGACTCCATGGTGAAACAACTTCACCAAACCGTTGTGAAGATGTCTTTATATGACCTCATTCAAAGCTCTCCACAACATCACCAAGCTTTAATCAAAGCTTTACAGGCAGTGGAGGTCTAACCTGAAGACCCCCAACCACTGGCTGCTTTAGTCAAATCATTACCCACTGTCGCCTCCATTACCTTTAGTGATTCTGAGATTCCTACCTCCAACTTGGAAGATCAAGATGCTGCCCTCTTTATCACAACTTACATTGATCAAACTTGTGTTAAGTGGGTTATGATTGATTAGGGTGCTAGCATCAATATTATTTCCACCCACGCGTATGACCAACTAGCCCTCCCAAAGAATTGCATGTCAAAAACTAACTTAATTCTTCATTCTTTCAATGATCCCACCGCCACTACCATTGGCACTATGGTCTTGCATATTCATGTTGGCCTACGAATAATCCCGAAACTCTTATATATCATTGAGGGGGAGTTCTAATATAACATGTTATTAGGACGACCTTGGATACGAGCCATGACTTGTGTCCCTTCCACGTTACATCATTGTGTCAAATTTGAACATGAGGGTCAGGTTCATGTCATTCCTGCTAACCCTTCCCCCTTTAAAACATGCAACACAACTTATCAACCCAATGATGTTCTCATCCCTTTGAAAACATCCACCCAAACACCACCTCCACCCTCAGAAGCCTCGATAAGTTTGCAAACATCGGTCACACCTACGCCTACTCCTCAAGTGACCACGAAAGATCCTATGGAAGATACTTTCCAGTGGCTTTCACTTGGGGAGTATCATTTGCTTACCCTTGACATGTTCCAAACTCCTCAGGAATATGGACAACTTCATCACCACCCTAACTATGACCATCACATCAGAATGGTCATCCCATATGGTCCTCCTAATCTCCAAACTAATCTCATCTATGGAGGACTAGATCGACCTCCTACTGTTGGGAATCCTCTCTCATCACCCCAACTATTTACTTCTATTTTGTCTTTTCTCGGCAACCCTAGCTTTGCTCACACCTATCTTTATAGGTGTGCGTGGAAGGGTTTTGGCTTTGGGCATTATGAACAAGGCTCCCACCAGCCTGTTGAGCCTTCAAATGATGAGGAAATCAAAAATGCCAAGAAACAACATGGCATGGGTTTTGAAGAACCTACAAAAACCTCTAAAAACCCTCACCATGAAACTATCATAGAACAATCTCCTCTAACCTCACCTATTCCCTCATCCTCACCTACAAAGTCAATGGTCTCCATCCCTCCTAGTTTTTTCTTTGCATAAATGCCATTCACTTGAAACCCCTGACCTATCAACTAGGTGTGGTATCAAGGTCTCTTCCTCTTGTTTATCCAGACATGATAGATGATGAATCTTATACCATCAACAATGTCCAATGCCTGGATGATGATGCCATTCTCACCTACATGGGTGCAGACGACTCCTTCATACAACACTCACTTCCTTCAAAAACATAGGTTATGTTAAACAAATCAACTATTGACATTAATCTCCCATCTTCTGATGTTCCTCACATTTTAAAGATTGGTCAATCTTTAGATACCCAGGAATAAATTGACTATACCAAATTCCTTACAGATCATAGCAAAGCCTTTACTTGGTCCTATAGCGATATGCCTGGTATTGACCCCGACATTGTCATTCACAACATCATCACAAACTGTGAAGCTAAGCCTGTTAGGCAAAAGCTTTGCAAGATGCATCCTCACATTGCACTCTTTATCAAAGAGGAGCTTCAATGTCTTCTCTCTGTCTCATTTATCCAACCCATTGATTATCCACAATGGATGTCAAACATTGTCCCTGTCACAAAAGCAACTTGAGGAATTCAAATTTGTATTGACTATCACGACCTCAACCTAGCTTGCCCAAAAGATGACTTTCCTTTGCCAAACATCGACCAACTTGTTGATCTTACGGTTGGTCATGAGATGCTATCACTCATGGACGGGTTTTTAGGATATAATCAAATCTTAATTGTGCCAGAAGATCAACATAAAACCACCTTCATTACTCTATGGGGGACATTTTGCTATAGGGTCATGCCTTTTGGCCTCAAAAATGCAAGTGCCACATACCAACGTGCCATGACTTATATCTTTCATGATCTCCTCCACAAAATCATGGAGGACTATGTGGATGACCTGCTGGGAAAATCCAAACTTCGCTGTGACCACCTAGACATTCTCAAAACAATATTCATTCACCTCCTACAATATAACATTTGACTCAACCCCAAGAAATTCATCTTTGGGGTTCTCTTAGGGAAGCTTTTGGGTTTCATCATTTCTCTTCATGGCATTGAGGTAGATCTAGCTAAGATTCAAGCTATACTCGAGATGCCCCCACCAATTAACCTAAACCAACTTATGGCTCGTTGGCTCATGCTTCTTGCTGAGTTTGATTTAGAATTCATTCAACAAAAGTCTATAAAAGGGAAAATAATCATTGACCAACTAGCAGATGCCCCTTTACCTTACAACCAACCCTCTAATTGTGAATTTCCCAACAAATCTATCGCCACGCTATCCACTGATGACATCTTCTATCAAATGACAATGTTCTTTGATGGATCTAAGTGTCAACACAGTGGAGGTATGGGAGTCATTCTCATCCCTCACGAGGGTGAGCCCATGCCTTTATCTTTTAAACTTGACTTTGAATGCACCAACAACATGGTTGAATATGAATCCTTAATTTTGGGGCTTCAAACTACCCTTTTCTTAGGCATCAAGACAATCAACATCTTTGGCGACTCACAACTAGTCGTTAATCAAATTAATGGTTCATATCTTTATAAAAATAAAGTTTTGCAATGATATAAACACCGTGTTGACACATTTCTAGGGTCTTTCAACAATTATCTTTTGCAAACTGTTCCTCACTCTACGAATAAGTTTGCCAACACTATGGCTTCTCTTGCCTCACACATACCATCTTCATCTGCTTCTTCGAGAATCTATGTTATGGTACACCATTTGGTGTTGCCTTCATATATCTCCATTGACATCAACTTTGTCGGCAATATCATCTCTAGTCCACATGATGTTTGGTATAAACAACTTGTAGACTACTTCACTTATTCTATCATTCCTCCTTATCTCTCTAGCAATGCATGGCAGGCTTTTATCAAGAGTACTACTCGATATACATGCTAGGGGGCCTTCTCTACAAAAGAGATTTTGATGGCCTCCTTCTTAGATGTCTAACCTCCACTGAAACATCTCATGCCATCAAACAAGTCCATGATGGGATTTATGGAGGACATTTCAGTGGTAACTCGATTGCAAAGTGCATCCTCTGCCTGGGCTATTATTGGCCCACTCTTCACCAAGACTGCAGTGACTATGTTTGGTGTTGTATCAAATGCCAGTAACATGCTAACTTACTTCACATCCCTAGCCATGCTTTACAAGTTGCTAAGGATTTTTGGCCCTTTTCACAATGGGGCTTAGATCTAATCAGTGAGATTAACCTTCATTCATCTCTCTGACATCAGTCTATTATCACAGTGACTAAATATTTCACTAAATGGGTGGAATTTGTTCCTCTCATCTCCAATAAAGTTGACAAAATAGTCGACTTCATCAACCACCACATCATCTATCATTTTAGTGTACCTCACAAGATCATCACCGATAACGGCAAATCTTTCAAAAATAAAACCATCCAAAAACTTTATGACTCTTTTGGCATCAAACTCAACTTCTCCTCACCTTACTACCCACAAGTACATGGATAGGCAGAGGCTTCTAACAAAATCTTAACCAAAATCCTAATGAAGGTGGTCAATGACACTAGGACGGATTGGCACATTCACATTCCCTTCGCTTTGTGGGCCTACCACACTAGCATTCAAACCCCTACGGGTGTTACACCTTTCTCCTTAGTATATGGAAGTGAGGCCATCTTACCTCTTGAAGTATAAATACCTTCTCTTCACATTTCCTTGCATGACATACTTTCTAATGATGACTTTCATCAAGATCGATTAGCTCAACTTGAAATACTTGATGAACATCATCTTGTTGCTCTTAATCATCTTCATATCTACCAAAATTGCATCAAACGTGCTTATAACAAAAATTTGAGAGAGCGAGATTTCAAAATCAGAGATCTCATCCTTAAATAAAACTAACATGTGACCAATATGGATAGAAGCAAACAAGGCAAGTTTGCTCCTAATTGGCTCAGACCTTATATCATAACGCACAAGTATGGATCAGGGACTTATCATCTATCTTCTCTTGAAGGCCGGCTAGAACCTGAGCCCCTTAATGCCTTACATTTGCGATCATTCTACTGTTAACCAAGTAATCATTCACTTGATGTTTAACTTGAGCTCATCCTTTGAGCAACCCTCGACATTTTCATTCCTATTCCTTTCAACCCTTTTTCCCTACAAACATTAGTTAACCCCTTTTGCATTAATGCTTTATCCTAATAAAAAGGGAAACCCCTAAACCTCTATAGTCTATTCCATGACTAAAAGTTTAGTCAACAAATATTATATAAAACTGGGATGCCTAAAAAAATATACAAAGGTCATAAACTATAAATGTAGATTGCTCCCTCGAAAGATAGTTGCATCATTACTATAATTAATAGACTGTTCCTTTGAAGGACAACTATTCAATAAACTCAAAACATACAAAGTAAACTATAGACCATTCCCTCGAAGGATGGCTATGCCCAAATTTTGCTACAAATAGCACCCTCTCAAAAGCTTCTCATACCGATCAGCTTCAACATGACCATAAATCAAAACAACATCCCCATGTAGACTTCCCGCATTGATCAATCTATAAACTATTAAGTCATGGACTTGCCTATAGTTGTTCTCCGGGTCACCTATAAAAAGAGGTAAAGTTATCCCTACTGAAAAGGGGTTACCCTATCTTGACATATCACATAATCACACCTATTACCCTAACATACTCAAGGGATTTTGAGCTCACTTAATGTCAAGTGATTCGAGTACTTCTCTAACACAAATCAATGGTTAACAACGTAATGCATGAATGGGGCTTTTTGTTTACAAATACCCTGTCTATGCTAGCATTATAGTCCTTGTCAATGAAAGAGCAACACCCCTTTCACTTCTTACACAACTTTGTCACATGGTGATAACATGACAACCAAAACATATTTCCTCAACCACTAACATGACATCATGATTTTTTTTAATGCAAATACCAATTTGTGTTATATAAATTATCATAGACCATTCACATTAGTTTCTATGGAAAACAATACACATGGAAACCAACAACTAAACACAATTTATGTTAAGCATATACCATCACTAATATGGAAAAGCGATAAAGCATAAATAAATTCATTTCATTTTTAGCATACATCCATCACCAATATGAGAAATTGTTAGGAATGAAAAACCACATAAACTATGTTACAACATACACCATCACACAATATGAAAAAGGTTGTAACATCCTCATATATTCATCATATTAAGCATGTATCATTACACATATGGTAAATGCTAAAAACACTAACATAACCAAAACATTCATAACATGTCAATATCTCAAAATCTCATATATATATATATATATATATATATATATATATATATATATATATATATATATATATATATATATGTACATGAATATCTAAAATAATACAATATATCTATCTCTCTCTCTCAAAATACATATACATCTCTCATCAACAGCACACAGGCCGGTATATACATCTTGCCTGACTACAAAAGCCTCAAGGCTATGGTGGTGGTGGTCGTGGTCATGGTCGAGATGATGCTAAATCATCTCCACTCTTTGACCATCGTTGTCTCTGTGAACTCGAGAAAGTAGCGCATGACATAGACCTCTGCTCAGCCAACATCTCAGAGTATTATTGTATCTGAGGAAACTGCCTAATGGCACACTCATAATATGTGATCTCATCCAACATAGTGTTGTACCTAGATACAGGTACAGTCTACGATGGACTCATTGATCCTGATGCCATGCCCTGTAGTGAACTCTATGGTTGTGGCTGAGGTGGTGGCTAAATAGGGCCCTATCCTCCAAAACCCTTCCCTGCTAATACCTATGCCTGGGTTATGGCCAACTACCCCTGTAACATAGTAACCTGCCCTATCAAGGCAGCCACCTATGCCATCAAAACTGTAACTTTCCCCTATAAAATTGTCACCTGTGCTCATGCTACATCTCTCTCCTAGATGGTAGCATCTCTCTCTCTACTAATCACCTACAAATCAAGAGGTGGTCCCCTCTAAACCCCTACATACTAACCTGCCTACCATGCCGAGTAGGCCACTATACACCCCAAATCTACCACACTAGGACCTATGGGTATCTCCTCAAAATCGGGCCACTCTATCTCCTCTGGTAGTGGGAGGGGTGCCTCAATGTCATCTCACCTATATAGTGGAAAGGCGGGTGGCACATCTTGTAATAGCCCATACTGGCACTGTACTCTCTTTGTAGGAACTCTCTCAAGCTCATCAACTCGTTAGCCCCTCACCCATATCAAGCTCTGCACACCCACTAGTTGTTCTACCTAATCCCTGAATGTCAGATATAACAGGTATGGCCTCCAAATGATGTCTGCTAAGATCAGGGCATCCAATACCCCTATAGTAATCAATGTCTTGGACGATGCCATCCACATGAGTCTATGCCATGACCTCTCGCCACTGTCTAAAGCCAACTCTGAAGCTAGCTTGGATCACTACTGGGAGGCTGAGAGGTCATGTGACCACTATGTGCTCATATGCCCAATAGTGCAGGAGGTGGCCCACACACAAGCTGTACCATCTTCACTGGCTGATCCCCCACAACTCTCAGTATAATTGGGCTAAAAAGACTAGAGCCCAAATAAAAACTATCTACTCCTCAACCATGTCAGTCAAAACCCCAATCATCATGATCAGGAATCTCCCTCCCTCTACATCAAAAAGTACATAAACTGTGATGCCAATCATCATCAGGATGGCATGATGATGTTCATCCTCATCTACAACATAAATTGGCTCGTAAGCAAAACTCATTGAGTGGTAAGTTGTCTCAGCAGCGTGCTCCCCAAATAGCATCACCATGTGAATATCATGTGCCTCTCTTGAGAACGCATATATATCTGTCCTGTGTATCAGCAACCACAAAATTTGATACATATCCTCGACTATGACTATCAACTCTTCGATGGGTAGGTGAAAGGTGTTGGTGGTATGATCCCACCACTCAATCAATGCCAAAATCAAACTGACATCCCTAGCCACTCGGTAGTATCACTATAACCCACCTAGTCCTACTGTAGCCATGTGTGTCCACTCCTCTCTAATAATGTCTTGATGCATCTACATCAGTAATGTCAAGAGATGATCTCATAGCATCAATGTCTGCCTCACTTGCATCTAACCAACAACATCGCAACAATGTTAAGCAAACAACTACCAACTTCTTTGACTCTTCTTGCCTTATGGGAGAACTACATTGGCTTGAGGCCCTTAAAATAGGGGCTATGTAGGTAGTACTCAGTTGACATGGGGTCTTCTAAAGTTAGCTCGGCCATTCATCTACCTAATGGACAAACTAACCAAACCTGTATGCCCATCACTAAACCTGGGAGTGCCTCAACATGACTTAGGCTCTCCAGACTATCATTTTTAACTTGTTAGGCTTAAACAACATTTTAAGGCAATCGACATTGGTTAAAATGCTAGCGACGGCACCCACCTAATCGATGTCAGCACCTATATAACCAACATTAGTAGCTAATTGACCAACATTAGTCACTGGTCAACTAATGTTGGTAGAACCACCGACGTCGGTGACTAGTTCAGCCTAGGGCCGAATGGGGTAAGCCCTAAAAATTAGGGCTTCCCCATTTTGTAACCAAAACCCCCCCAAACCCTCCTAAAACTACCTAAATTACCCTACCTAACCTACCCAACCTTCTAATTAGACCCCCCCTCAATTAATTGTTAAAACACAAAAAAATAACAAAAATAAAATTCAATTCAAAAATAATCAAAATTCATAAAAACAACCCTACCTCATCTCATCGTCACCGTTGAGTTGGTATAATAAGTGCCAGTGGTGGTGGTCCTCTCGCAGGGCCTCCTTTAACCTCTGCTCTCTCCGTCTACCTCATCTCCTCACTCAAATCCCTGGTGGCCCACAAATGCCTCCCATAACTCTCCAACACTCCAAACTCACTCACACTACCAACTAATCACAACCTAACACCTAACACTATTGCCACAGACAAACCAGACGTCTCAATCACTTGACACCTCAGAGCTCACTTTTTCACCTCTTCAAAAGTCATAAATGACTTTTGGTGGGCTGCCAATCTAGTTTTGTCAGGTTTGGCAGGCTATCGACGTCGACAAAACTGTGCCTTAGGCCACCAATGTTGGCCAATTGCCACTAACATCAGCAGTTAATTACTTTATAAATGACTGACATCGGTTTCCTAACTAACATCAGTAACCTCAAAACATAAGCCTTCTTTACAACTACCCAAAATCATGCCCAAACAACTAGCCCTAATAGTAGAAGTCATTTTAGACTCCTCATGGGGCACATTAGAGATCATGTACATCTCCCTAACCACAACAACCAAAAGGTTAAGATTATGTATATCTCAACCTGACTCGACAAATGTCCTTAGAGATCACAACTATCTCCTCAGACCATGACCACTTTTGAGACAACTATGCCTTGGTTGTTTTGATTACATATGCTACCTCACGAATAGTTAGCAAATTGTCCACGACCCTCACACCTATTGTCAGATCGCGCTCCAGTTGATCCCTAATATTTGTGACATTTTCATGTTTTTTGAGATCACTTCCTAGCTTAGGATACTTGGAACACGATGACCATTGGAGCTACAGCTTTGATCATTTAACCCAATCAGCTACCACTAATAAGCTAGGGACCAATTACTTTGATTTTAGTCCTCCACGACCATTAGAGCTATAGCTTTGCTCGTTTAACCCAATCAGCTACCACTAATAAGCTAGAGATTGGTTATTTTGATTTTAGCACTCCTCAACTTTACCTGCGACAATTTGACCTACCTATCACGTGAAGTGGTATACGTGTAATCTCAACTATTGCAGTGTTCACACTCACCTTACCCATCTATTGCCTATCAAATTAGCACTCGATATCAGATTACCTTCTCTCAACTCCCACTTTGAGGGGGGATACCTCATCCCATACCTGGGGCAAACAACATTTATTTTTGTCTTGAAGTTCGTAAGGACAAACCATAAGACAAAAAGGGGCAAATGTAGACACCAATATTGTGTCAACCCCCCCTTGGTCCCTTTCTAACTTTAACATTCCTAACCCACACTTTAGTAATTTAAAATAAATTACTTATTTTAAATTAATCATCCTCACCTCAACACCTCACCTAGACACCTCACCCTAAGACCATTTCTTACCCTATGAGTCACCCTAAGACTAAGTCCTTCAAATCTTAACTACCTAAGACCTATTCCAGCTCTCTAACTCACTCTCGTGCCTAATAAACCCATCTTTTGACCATTCTCTAATGGTAAATGCACTTGGCAAATGGAGAAATGGGCAAAGAGCTAAAAATATCCCTTTTACCCATTCTCTAGCCACTGACATCGGTCAACTATCGACCGATGCCAGTAGGATTATCGACATCGATTACATAAGCTAGGCTCTAACCCTGAGTTGCCCCCTGCCTCTTCACATATCGACATGCACTCTCTAAGAATAAGCATCAAAATTTGATTATCGCTTCTCTGGCTACAAAAACTCTACACAAGTCACTCCAGACATTAGATTGAAAACATTGTACGAGGTCTTCGACATCAGCCACAACAGGAACAAGCATCTTGACACCCTTGGGTCTTCACCAAAAAGCTAAGTATTCTTTTGGTCTTCATTTCAAAGTTTTAGAATAAATTGGTAATTAGTTCTTATTTACTATTTATAAATACTGTAAAAGAGATCTGACTTCCTCTGTGGAAGGGTTGAAAAGCCTTCCTCTTATTCTTACCCTCTTCTCACACCTACCCTCCACCTTTTGTCCTTCCTCAGACCCTATTCTCCTCCCCGCAACCCTACACAAACCACCTAATTTCCAGACTCTTCTATTAAGCATAGAAATAACATGAAACCCATCCAAAAGCTCACTGCCCCTATCAACATCAGTAGCCTAACTGACATCGGCATAATTTACCTACCGACATCGACAGCCTAATTGATGTCGGTGACTGTGCAAACCATAAAACTTATCCAAACAGCCCAAAGACCAGACAAAACCTTTGACCAGCATGCTGAGATTCACGGATTACAGGGAATAGGTACACAACATTCTGCCTTTCCATTTTTTTAAGTCTTTTATCATTTCATTTTATACAAATCTCTTTGTTTTAAATAGTGGACTGTCATCCCTCACGGAGGCTTTACGCTTTCGGGACCGAGCGCATAGCTTGGCAATCCACCACATCTCATTCTAACATTTTCTTTGTTTAAGTCTTATTCTTATCTACAGGTGTTTTCCTCCATGGCCAAAGAGGAGCTCCTATAATGCTTGGATATGGTGCACAGCTTAATCTGGGTAACGTACAAACCCTTAACCTTTAACTTTAGTTTCTTCTTCTTCTGAATATAATTAGCAAAAACTTAGAGAAACAACCATCTCCAAAGTTTTTTTCTTATATTACTTGAAGGCTCTCAATAGTGACATAGCTATAATGATTCAATCTATGGGAGGAGACATATTGTCAGATGCCTAGGAATTGGCCATCAAGGCAGAAAATTACCTAGTGTAAGCTAGCAAGCTTACTCTTAAACCCCCAATCCCTCTTTTTCCAAAAATCAAACCACCTCCTATATTCATTCCCCCACTTGATGTTATACTTCTAATGCCAATAATTATTTTTTTCCTTCACCTAAACAAGAGAAGGCCTCTACTAGTGGATCCAATGACTCCCAAGAGCAAAAGAATTACTTAAAATTGAAAACCATGCTACAATCCTTGGGGAATAATGTGGTCAATGTCAATAGGCAGTAGGTTTACAACAATCCTTATCAAGCTCTATATCAGCCTCAATAGTAGCCTTACCAAGCTAATAGGCCACCATATAAAGGAGGTTTCCAAGGATAGGGGCATCCTAACTATACTAGGTAGCATAATTATAATCTGAATGTTGTAGGCCCTTCCAACTCCTTGGTCTCAATTCAAAATAATATGGATCAGGAGGTTGAAGGGACAATGCTTTAGAATCAATCTTTTGGACAATCCAGTCTCCCAACTAATGGTTCCAACCAAGCTTTCAATGATCAATGGCAGCAGGCTATTGCTTATGGATATAAATGGCTCTTATGACCCAAAGCACAGAGGTGCCTCCACTGTTAAAGTAAGAGCAGCCTCCACAAGAAAAAGGCTTGGATTAGGGGTCAAACCATATAGAATCCCCAATGGTCATCAATGATCAAGAGGAGTGTTATGCATCCAATCAACAGGCTACTCCCAATTTGACCCACACCTTAGTCTTAGCGAACACAAGGTTTAAGAGAAGGAATATGGGTGATAATCAGAAAGATTTCAAAGAAACTCTTGTCATCACTCCTTCACTGACAAATCCAATTGTAGTTTCTCCCAAAACCTAGGCAAATGTTAGGGGTATGCCAATCAACATTATGGAGCAAATGAAGAAATCCAGTGTGAGCATACCAATGTGAGACATGCTTTCTATACCTAGCTAAATAAACATTCTTCAAGAAGGTTTATCCAAGATGAGTGTTTCTACAATTGCAAGTAAGCAACCAAGAAAGGAAGCTAAAGTATTCACTAATGTATCCAATAGTCCTTTGGGAGAAAGGTCAAGTAGTGTAACTAGTCCCCCCCATTCCACATCTCATTAATCATCGACGACTCCTTGGTATACAATTGCTTGGTGGATAGTGGGGCCAACACCTCAGCCATGCCAAAGTATATTGTTGACTAGTGGAACCTCAAGTATGAGATACATGACAAGGGAGTCCTAAAGTTTGATGGTTCTTCCAAAAAACCATCAGGTATCATCAAAAATTTGAGCCTAACCTTGCATGTTTGTCCTAGCATGTATGTGGTGCAAGACGTGTTGATCCTAGATGTCACTCCTTGATTTACATTATATCTTTCTAGAGATTTCATTGTTGAGATTAATGGTTACCTTGTATTAGATTGGTCTTATATGTCATTTAGAACAAGGTATGGGACTAAGGTCTCGATCAAGGCTACACCCATGGCATAATTCCACATTGAACCCCATCAGCCAGATAATGTAAACCTTAATTTTACTATCCTTGATGAAGATGAGTTTATAATTGACCAAGAGCTAAACACTCATCTTGAAGAGGTTCTAGATTTATTATTGGATGAGCTATGGAGATAAAACCAATTTTTCAACCCTTTGAATGGTGTTGAGGAAATATACATGGGTGTCTATTTTCTACATGAAGAGAATCAGCCCATGCCTTCCCTCATTGGACCTAAAGAATACCCTAATGGTTTATGGAAGTTGTTCTTTGATGGTTCAAAGATAAAAAATGGTGTATGTACTAGGGTAATGTTATTTTCCCCTTTGGGTAATAAGTTTTTCTCTTCCTACAAGTTCCATTTCAGTTGCTCTTCAAATGCAGTAGAATATGAAGGCTTGATATGTGGCCTTCAATGGACCAATAAAAGAGGAATCAAACTACTACAAGTTCATGGGGATAGAGAAATCATAGTAAATCAAGTTAGAGGCCTAAATGTTACAAATAACTCCTTGTTAAGGTCCTACAAAAATTGAGTGTGGGACCTAATTGAATATTTTGAGGCCTTTGACATTCAAGTTGTCTCAAGAGATCAGAACCAACATGTTGACAGGCTAGCAGCCATGGGATCTCAGTTTGACATTCCAAGTGAGCTGAAAGAAGCTAAGGTTCAACCACATGTCAAGGTGGTGTTGAGGCCATCAGTGTTAGATAATGAAGCCCACTAGCAGGTTTTTGAGAGTGACAAGAAAATTGCTTGTTTCTTATAGTAGGAAGCTGAGTTCTCCTCCCCCAACCAAGCTAAATTACAGCATCAATATGAGGATTAGATTGTTTAGTTTAAGTTGAATAAACTTCTTAAGGGGTTGGTTACAATTGAGGGCCTTTTTCATGAAGGATACCATATGAGAAAAGACAAGGTAGTAATATCAACTGATGAAGAAATATATGACAGAGTCATCATCTTTAAGGACAAGCTTCTCAAGCTTGGGAAGGTAAGAAATAAGGCTGAGAGGCATGCTTTCATATCACTTTTCCAAGAGTATTTAGACATTTTTTCTTGAGAATACAATGACCTAAAAGGTTTTGATCCTAAGTTAGCTCAACATACCATAGAGTTGGAGGCCGATGCCAAGCATGTGAAGCAAAAGTAAAGACCTATTAATCCCAAGATTGAAGAGCTGATGAGGAAGGAGCTAACCAAGTTGATCAAGTCCAAGATCATCTTTCCTATCAATAATTAATCATGGGTAGCCAACTTGGTACCTATAAGAAAAAGGAGTGGGGAGATTAGGCTTTATGTAGACTTTAGAGATTTGAACAAAGTCTCCTTGAAGGATCACTAACTTATATCATCCATGGAGCAACTTCTCTAACTAGTTACAGGATTAGAATGCTTCTCTCTATTAGATGGATTTTCTAGATAGAACCAAGTTTAGATGAAAGATGAAGACCGGTACAAGACTACCTTCACCGCCAAATGGGGCACGTATACATACCAAAAGATACCCTTTGGTCTATCAAATACTGATGAAACTTTCCAAAGATCCATAGACATGGCTTTCTAGGGTTTGCTAAATCAAATGGTGTTGGTTTACTTAGATGACATCATGATTTTCTCCAAGAACACTAATGAGCATATAGACCACCTAAGGCTGATTTTTAAAAGGTGTAGAGAGTAGGGGATTTATTTGAATCCTAAGAAGTGCATGTTTTTATGCATGAAGGCAAGCTAATGGGCCACATCATCTCAAAGGAGGGGCTTTCCATTGATCCTAAGAGAACAAGTGCCATCTTAGATTTATCCCTACCCAAGCATAAGAAGGGACTCCAAAGTTTCCTTGGAAAGATAAACTTCATGAGAAGATTTATCCCCAGTTTTGCTAGTTTGGTCAAACCCATCACTACTATGCTAAAAAAGAACCAAGTATTCATCTAGTTAATTGAAGGAGAGTCAGCATTTGAAGCTATCAAGCAATCCATCGCTCAAGCACCTACACTTATGAATCATAATTTCTCAAGGGATTTCATATTATATGCTTTTATCAACATTGATAATATATCAGCTATGCTGATGCAAATAAATGGTGAAGGACTTGAGCAGACATTAGCATTTTTTAGTCAGGGGCTTGAAGAGTATGAGGTGAGGTATACCTTTCTAGAAAAGCAATTCCTTGTAGTAGTAAGGAGCCTCAAGAATTTTAGGCCAATGCTATCCAACAACAAAATCTACCTTATGGTCTCTCATCCTGGGGTAAGAGACTTCATTCTTAACAAGGATTTAAGCCAAAAAAAAGTTGGGTGGATTACTAAAGTCATGGAGTATGACATGGAGATTAAGGTCACTAGGTTAGTAAGAGGTAAAGGCTTATGTGAGCATATGGTTGATAACCTTCATGAAGATAAATAGGTCATCTTGGTAACACAAGATAACCTACAGGTAGATGTACCTCTACCTCACACTAGTTGGCTCCATGATATGATCCACTTTCTGCTAATAAGTGAGTGCCCTCAAGGTACGGATAAAGCTAAAAAAGTCTAAAATACCTTATACTTTAGTTGATAGGTTTTTGTTTAGAAGAGATCTCAATGGAATGCTTATAAGGTGCATAAATGATGATCAAGCAGATAAGCTTTTAGAGCATTTCCATGATGGGCTTGCAAGAGGTCATTTTTCTCCAAGGACTATTGTAATAAAGATCATGAGGGCTGGTTACTACTAGCTTAGACTCTTCAAATATGCTTATGCATGGGTGAGGAGGTGTCAGGAATGTGTTATTTTCATAGGTAAACAAAGGTTAGCATCTTTCCCTCTCAACCCAATTTAAGTGGCACAACCATTAATGTAGTGGGGTTTGGATTTCATTAGTATGATCAACCCCCCATCAAGTGCAAGGCATAAGTGGGTGTTTACTACAACTAATTACTTCACCATGTGGGTAGAAGCCATTGCATTGAAAGAAGCCAATGAAAGTGCATTCATAGATTTCTATGACAACATTGTGACTAGGTTTGGTGTTCTATCCACTATCATATTTGATAATGCATTAGCTTTCCTTGGTTTGAAAATAAGTGAATAGGATCTCAAAATGGGCATCTACCTCAACACTTCTTCAAATTATTATCCTCAAGGAAATATACTAGATGATTCCACAAATAAAAATTTGTTGAGGATTATCAAGAGGACCATGGAGGAGAATCAGAGGACGTGGCATACCAAGTTAAAGACAACCTTGTGGGCTGATCATGTAACTCTTAAAGCTATTATTAGAGATTCTCCATATGTTCTAGTATATTGAAGGTAAGCCAAGTTACCCATTTCCCTTGAGCTACCTACATTAAAGCTAGCCCATCAGCTGAATATGCTAGAAGATAAACCCATGAATGTGAGATTGGAAGAACTCACAAAACTTGAGGAAACAAGGGACCTTGTAATGAAAATGCTAGAGGCACATCAAACTTAAGTCAAAAATTATTTTGACAAGAGAGATACAACAAGTACTTTTTAGGAAGGAGACCTGGTTCTCAAATGGGACTCAAAAAAGGCCAAACTAAGCAACCATGCCAAGTTTGACAACTTATGGAGTGGCCCTTATTTCATCCATGAATGCAAATAGCATAACACTTTTCAACTCACCCAACTAGATGGGGAGGTATTACCCATCCCAGTCAATGGGATCCATCTAAATCCATGTTATTAGAAGAGTTTGTAGCCATTGTATGTTGATGTATATTTTGTATAACTTTTCATGTTTTTCTCTATGTGCTTTATACACATCCATTTTAGTTGTGTGTTTTCCCTTCCCTAAGTGCCATGGGCATAGTTTTTTTCATTGTAGTTGTCTTTGTTTCTTCAAGGGAGATTTATAAAAAGAGCCAACTTTGTGCAAAAGTAGTGACTCTATGCCCAATGGATCAAATAAAGTAAATGAGTTGGGTTCTCAAGCATAACAAGCATGCTTTCTTATGAATCACCAAAAATGTTGGCCATTTTTTTTGGTCCAAATATCAAAGTTTTCCTAAGTATGAAAAATGGATCTTTCAAGCAAGAAAATGGTAAGTCTTTGGGAGGACTTTGGGTTTTCCACCAGTGACAACTTCAATTTTTTTGAAGGCATAATACAAATCAGGTTTCCATAAGTGCTTAGCTTCTAAATGTTTTATAATTTGAATTAATTTAGGTTTACAAACTTGAATTACTCATAGATAATGTATTTTGGGTTCTCTAAGGGGAATTACTTGATTACTTCATAAGTTGTGAGTAGTCAGAAGCCTAAAATAAGTAAAGGGGCTTGACAAACCTGATTTGGTCTTGAAAAATGGTACTTTTTAGTTTCTCCAAGTGATGAGTCTTTTTCAAAAAATATGAAGGGCACTTTCAAAATCTAAAGGGACCTTTTAGGGCAAAAGGGACCAGTCAACTTTTTTGGAGGTACACTTCAATTTTCTTGAAGGGATTTTTCTTCTCCAAGTGGAGAGTTGTAATTTTCCTGAAGGGCATGTTACCCTTCAAAGGGACAATTTAAAAAATCCAAAAGGGTATCTTTCACTTTGGGAGGATCATTCATGGGATTCTGAAGGGCCATGTAGAAAGCCTGAAAGGTCTCTTACCCTTCAGAAAAGTCCATTGTGAAAAGCTCGAAGGGTAGTTTCAAAGACAAACATAAACAAAAATTCTAAAGGAATTCCTACAAATAAATTATTTAAAGAAATTTCTTAGGGAGATTTTCCTAAAATAAATAAGCCAAAAATAAACTCGAGACCAAATGCCCAAAGGAAATTATGGGCCAATGGATGTCAAAATTAGGATAAGTGACTAGATGTTAGAAGTAATCGAGTTTGAAAAGCCTATAGTCTTGAGGCTTGATAAATAGCAAAGTGAGAAGATTTCAAGACGGAAAAGCCTAAAGTAAGTAGGCTTGAAGAACCTAGATTACTCTGCATAAAGTAAATCAAGTTTCTCTAAGCACTCTACTTAAAAGGCTTTATAAGTGAAGGATCTGGGAAAGTCCAAAGTTGGAGAGGCCAAAGAACCTGAATTACTCTACATAGAGTAAATCAAGATTTTCCAAGGGATTAACTTAAGCTTGGTCCAACAATGTTAAAATCATGATGTAACGAATGGAAGGCTACCACATGGTGTCATTGAAGCAAAAAAGGGCTAATCAATAAAGGACAAGTGGCACAAGGATGCTCAATAAACATAGGAGAGTATGATAGGCTAGTAGTTGGAAGTTATGAAGGCTCTCATTTGTCATGGTTCACTTCCCACAATCACATTTTGATTCTTAAATGAATCATGCCAAGAAGAAACATTCTAAATGCTCACAACATGACTTTTCAGATGTGCCAAAGAAAGTCAAAAGGATAGGAGGGGCTCGAGGGGATTATCGAGTGATCTTGAGTGACACATTTAGGGAGAACAAGAAAGTGTAACATCAAATTTCCTTCCATCAACAACTTCTTATTTCTTCCCCTTCTCTCTTCCCCCTTTTCTATATAAATAGAGGCCTTCATGCAAAGTAAATTATCCCCGAATTGGTGATAGAATCACTCTACAGAAATCACTTTATAAAAGACTCTTTTAAAGTAATACAAGGAAGAATTTTTTTATTTTTGATTAAAACAAGTATACACATTTGGTTTCATTTTGTAGAATATATGATTTTTATTCATCGCCTATGATTTCTTCCAGTACCTTGCTTTTAGTCCTCTCAATTTTGTGTAGGATTGCATGAAGTGTCTATGTGTCTATCTCCTTTGAAGTGTTACTAGTTCACAGTGTCTCTCTTAGACCTATTTTATTATCCTTCAAAGTGTAAGGCTTTTCTCTAACCTCTACACAAAAGATCCATGCCTATGGCCTTGAGACAGAACTAGAATAACCTGTCTTATTTGGATTCATTGGTAGTTGGCTCTTTTCTTAGACCAAGTGGATCACTTCTTTTGGTGCATCACCTCCCTTAGTTTAGATTTTATTTTCAGTCATCCTCCTTCCCCTTTTCCTTAGTAGACAATATATTTTAGTGTGAGATCAAGAGCTGAAGTGAAGCACCTGAGGAACAAGCCTCATAAAAAAGTCTAGAGGTTCAACCTCACCCTAGGATACCCACATCCTAAGGTTGTACCCATGCTTGTAGCTAGAAGTGAGGGAGCCTAAATAACTCTCTCACAAGGGTGAAATTCCAAGCTATAATAGTAAATTAACCTTTCTAATATAAATCAATAGACTTGAGAATATTACAAGCTTGATCAATAAACTGTTGAATCTCACTAATTCTATTATTCAGATATTTTGTAGCTATATTATTCTAATTTAGCATCTTAACTTCATAGGTTTAGTCTAAATTCTTATCTGTCTATCTCAAATATATCAGTTGAGATCTTTGTTTTCCATCTAGAGTATACTAATTGAAATTAGATAACCTTGGAAATACTTTTTTATTATATGGCTCATCTCCTAATGGAGTTTTCCATATATGTTATTTGGATGAACTTTCTTTCATATGAACTAATATTAGATCAGATAATAGTTTCTTAGTTCTTTGGAGTAAGATCAAAGCTTCCTGATCAATTTCTGAAGTTTTTCTAGAAACCATGTTGATCTTTTTATGTGCTTGATCTATTATTTTTTGACAATCTATGCAAAAAATAGAGTCTATTTGAGGATCATGAACTCTATTTTTGTGAGAACATATATGATTATAATTTGGAACCTTATGATTTTATATACTAGAGATAAATTTATTAAATTTAATTATTTATTTTTTAGGGAGATCCTTGATAAAGGAAGAAAAAGATAATGACTTTCTTGGCTTTTGAATAAAATCTATATCAACAATCCATTTATGTGGAATCTTTAAATTAGACATTGATATAGATTTGGTAGGAACAATTTGACTATTCTCATTCGCTCTACACACCACACTTTTGCCATGTGATGGACCATGCTTAACAACAGGGTGAAGAGTATTGGTAAGCCTATACATGACCTTGTATTGAATAGCTAATGGAAAAGAACCTTCTATCATATCTAAACCATGGGTTTGCAAGAATATTTTCAAAACTTTATGTAGGTTATTTTCTTCATGTATGACAACTAGAAAATTTGGATAATAAAAAATTATACGAGACCATCATGTAGACCAATTTGGATGGTAGCTTGAAGACAAGATGAAAATGACATATGCCTATTATCAAAGGCATAAGCTAACAAACTGACATTTAAAACTCTATGGAACAATGGATAAATACCAATAGACATAACATCAATATACAAAAAAATATATTTCTCTTAACTTTTGAATTTTCTAATTTCTAGATCTGACAAAAATTACAAATGGTATTTATACTCATCATTTTTATTAACTTTCAAAACATTCTAAAAAATCTTAATGTTTATTTTGGAAACAAAATGGAATACAAAAAGTTTATCATAACTTCTTCAACCTTGAGATTAGATATTTTCCATTCAGGATTGGGATTTGTTTCTTATAATTCAATATGAACTTGATTAACATTGAATAAAGATCCCAATGATATTTTAAAGAATTCTATGATTTTAGCATTACCCAAATTACTGGAAGCTATCTAGTTAGAGGAATCCATCATATTGGCTATTGTTGCTACTATATAGATCTCAAAATACAGCAATCCATGTCTTCAAAAGACCATTCCCTTCACTATCATCACTAACAATAATTGAAAATTCTAGAATAGTATTAACCAGAACAACTAGTTATTTGAGACACAAAAATTATTGAAATATATTAATAGGGAATATGGAAAATAAAAACTGAGACATTATTTATGAGAATGAACTTGGACTAATATGTGGACATGGCTCTAATACCATTAACAATGCATAGACATAGATTACATATATTTCATATAAAATTATAAGCTTTTCTGATTTGAAAGATCCATTTAACAACATCAAGCAAAGAACATATGAGCTATATTTCATAGACTAGACAAATAGACCTAGAGGACTAACTGAATCTAGGACTCGATGATCTAAGAATGAGCCTTCCTAAGTAACTTGGGTATCAGGTAAAAGTGGATGACAACCCCATCAAACTAGGAGAAAAAACATTAATTAGATAAATAGTAGAAGCATTAATTAAAGCAAGCCACCTCCACCATACTTGTCACTTCCCAGTGTGTCAGAATTCTCCAGTTGAGATAAGGAGTCATATAGATGGATACTCTTGCTTTATATCACTTTTTGAATAGTGGGTTATGGGTCCACTACATACTAACTTAGAATTATTCTTATGTCGACATGCCTGACATCATAACAGGAATTTGTCAACATACTTAATAGCATAGTACCTTTAATAACATGGTAAGGTCCACAAAGAAGAAAAGAGGGTTATCATGCCCACATTCACACTGATAGATAGACCCTATCAGTGGTCTTGTAGATTATTAGTCATCATTATCAAACTAATAATGCCCTTGAGGATAATAATCATTTTCATATCTTGGATCAAAATTAACATCTAGATAGATGTATAATGTAGAAGGTATATTGATGAGCTGGTTTGGAACTATAGGTGGAAATTGAGATTGATGTGTAATTTTGAAACATATTCATAATGTAGTAATGGGTTACACATGTGATCTAATCCTGGCATCAAATTGATGGTTTTGTACAAAGAAAAGTTCAAACTTAACTATAAAAGGAATTCGAAGAGCAATGAAGATATTTATAAATTGATCTAGGATAATATTAACTATTGGATCATCTAAAGGCTTTGTAGGCATAATAAAATCCATAAATTCTTTGAGGTATTCATGGAAATCTATTGAAGACCAAAAAATTTTAGTACCAAGATTGAATGATGGGTAAAGGCTAGACCATTGAACTAAAAATTCAAATCCATGGCGATAAATAAACTTCAAACATATTTTTTATTAAATCATCCTGTCAACTATAATATCATCATTGTCACTATAATTCATAACCATAGATACATATCCTCTGCCATCTGATTCCTGAAACTGAGAAGTATATGCCACATGAGTATTATTCAATTCTAGTTAAGCATTTTATGTCAATAAAAAGGCTGAATAGATAAGAGGGAAGAAAAGGTTAGTTGTGAATTACATTCATCTTAACAAATATGTTCTTCCATTACAATATCCAATTCCTTCCAAGGATGAAATTTTATAAAGGATTCATGGTAGCAAGCTATACAACAAATTTGATCTTAAATCAAGATTTTAGAAAATCCAAGTTACAGAAAAAGACAAGTATAAAACTACTTTCATTACTCCATTTAGTTAATATGAATGGAATGTACTTCCTTTTGGTTTAAAAACTACTCCCATCATATTTTATAATATGATGAATCAAATATTTGCTCCATTTTCTCACTTTATTATTATATATATTGATGACATCTTAGTATTCTCAAAATCACCAATGGAACATATTGATCATCTAAAACAATTTTATCAAATTATTTATGACAATGGATTGGTTATTTCTACTAAAAAGATGATCAATTTCAAAGATGAAATTGATTTACTTGGTGTTAAGATAACCTCTGGAGAAGTTGCAATTCAAGAACATATTCTTAAAGATATCAATAAATTTATTGCTAAAATTAGAGATAAAAAGACACTTCAAAGATTTCTAGGTTGTGTCAATTATAGTTTAGGTTAGTATTATAACATTGCCCAAGACAAAATGTTGTTGAATAAAAGTCTCTCTAAAAATCCTATAGAATGGAATGATCAAATGACTGTTGCAGTTAAAAGAATCAATGAAAATTGTCATAATTTATCTCCTCTTAGTCTTCCAGGTAATGGATTAAATATTATATAAACTTATGCATCTGATCAATTTTGGGGTCCAGTATTGAAGGAAATTATCTAATGGTATAGAAAAGCCTTGCAGGTTTGCCTCTAGTGCTTTTGAGAAAGCTCGATTGAATTATCATTCTACTAGATTACATAGATTTCATACAAAAATATAAGTTTTTTTAATTTTTAAGATCCATTTAACAATGGCAAGCAAAGAGCATATGAGCTATATTTCACAGACTAGACAAACAAACCTAGAGGACTAATTGATTCTAAGACTCAATGATCTAAGAATGAGCCTTGGCCTTTTATTGATATAATTTCAAGCCGACTTATACTGAATCTTCCTAAGTAACCTAGGTATCAAGTAAAAGTGGATGACAACTCCATCCAACTAGGTGAAAAGGACATAAATTTAATGAACAGTAGAAACATTGATTAAAGCAAACAACCTCCACCATACTTATCACTTCCTAAGATTCCCCACTCAAGACAAGGAGTGATATAGACACATACTCTTACTTTATATGATGCTTTTGATAGTGGGTTATGGGTCCACTATGCACCGATTTAAAATTAATCTTATGTCGACATGCCCGACATCATAGCAGAAATCTATCAACATACCTGACAACATAGTAACTTTGATAACAGGCAAGGTCCATGAAGAATAAAAGAGGGTTATCATGCCTACATTCACATTAATATATAGACCCTATTAGTGGTCTTATAGATTATCAGTCATCATCATCAAACTCTTATTCCCCTTGAGAAGAATAATCATTATCAGATCCTAGATCAGTATTAATATATGGATAGATGTATGATGCATAAGGTATCCTGATGAGTTGGCATAGAGCTTTCGGTGGAAATTTAGCTTGATGTGTAATTGTGAATCTTATTCATAACGAAGAAATGGGTTGCACATGTGATCTAATCCTGGAATTAAATTGATAGTTTTGTATAGAGAAAAGTTCAAACTTAACTCTAAAAGGAATTCTTAGAGCAATCAAGAGATTTCTAACTTGATCTAGGATAATATTAACTATTAGATCATCTAAAGGCTTTGTAGGCATATTACAATCTATAAATTCTTTGAGATGTTTAGGAAAATCTATTGAAGACAAAATTTTCAATACCGGGATTGAATGATGGCCAAATTCTAGACCATTGAACTAAAAATTCAAATCCATGGTGATAAATAAACTTCAAACATATTTTTTCTTGAATTATTCTATCAACTATAATATCATCATTGCCACTATAATTCATAATCATAGATGCCCATCTTCTACCATTTGATTCCTAAAACTGAGAAGTATATGCCACATGAAAATTATTCAATTCTAGTGAAGTATCATAGGATTCTCTAGTGAGTCTGGTAATTTCATGTTGAATTTGAGAGTATATTTTCCTAGAATATTTATATAGATATGTAAGGAATTCTTCTCTTACTTCTGTGACAAGTGATTTATTATTACCTTGATCTTTTTCTCTAGATATGAAATCAGCAAGATAGTTCTTTTTACCAAAAATGTGTTCTACATAAAAATCAAAATCTATAAGAAATGATGCCCACCTTATTAATATTCTATTACCACCTTTTTATTTATTATCTGGATTTTTAATAAAACTCATAAAATTCTTTAAATCTAATCTTATGACAAATTTTTTAGATCTAACAAAGAACATAAATGAATGTATAGTCTTAATATCTATAATTAGTTATTTGTGAGTAGAATGATAATTCAATTGAGATTTCTTAAAAGTACTAGAGGCAAACCTACAAGGCTTTTTTGTACCATTAGATAATTTTTCTTTCAATACTACATCCCAAAATGGATAAGATGCATTAGTTTCTATAATCTTTAATCCATTACTTGAAAGACTAAGAGGAGGAAAATTCTAAAAAAAATCTTCTATTCTTTTAATTGCAGTAGTCATTTGATCATTCCATTATGGAGGATTTTTAGAGAGCCTTTTATTCAATAATAGTATGTCTTGAGTAATGTTATAATAATAACTTGCAATATAATTGACACAACCAAGAAATCTCTAAAGTTTCCTTTTATCTCTGATTTCATCAAGAAATCTACTAATATATTTAAGAACATGTTCTTGAACTACAACTTCTCCAGAGGTTATCTTAACACCAAGGAAATCAATTTCATCCTTGAAACTAATCATCTTTTCACTAGAAAGAACCAATCCATTATCATAAACAAGCTGATAGAATTATTTTAGATGATCAATATGTTCCTTTGGTGATTTTAACCAAAATTTTAACCCTTTTTAAATATGTTTGGATGAGGATTAAATGGTATAATATAATACACACAAGGATAAATAAAACTATTTTAAAGTAGGCGAATTAATTAAAAACTCAGATAAATAAATATTATGAATTAAAATATTGAGTTATGTTAAATATATAAAGTAAATAAATAATAATAACTTGATTGCATAAACATAAAGAAGAGATAATACTTAGTTTATTTGAAAATGTGTAGGCAAATTTAATAATTTAAAAGGTGGAAATAGGCAATTTCAAGATTAGGATTCAATCATTAGGTTCTTGAAATATTATTTTTAGAAATTTTAAAACTTGCATCAACCATGGGATAATTACATTGATGTAGGTGTTATGATGTTAGTAGATCTATCCGGTATAGAATATTTAATGTATTGCAAAGTGAACACAGATATTTTTGGGTGTTTTGTCATATTTTTATTGATATATTTTATTCATGTCCACATGTTGTAAATGATTATTTATGGATAAAATCATAGCTCTTCACCTTAGGTCTTTTTACCTTGAAAAAAATGGTTACTAAGCTCAAAAAGTAGAGTTGACCTCAAGGACCCCACTGTCAATGAGTATTACCTACATAGCCAATACTTGAGAGAGGGCCTTAGACATATATAGTTCTCTCATGTGTTGGATTGTGTGTGCACAATGGTACACAATATGGTATATGCAAGAGAATACAATGATCTAACTTGTAACTTGACAAATATTGCTAATGGATTGTTCTTTGAGTGTTTCAAACCTACAATATGACAATTCCTATGATTGATATGAAAATAGCGAAGAGTAGGGAAGAATAACTTAGTTGTGAAATAAATTGAATGATTTTGAATAAGTGATTGTTTGGTATTTACTAAATAAATAATGAGTTAATTTAGAATTGTTATAAGATTTATGTATAGGATAAAAAATTTATGTCATAAAAAATAATAAGGTCAAAACATAATATAAATATTTAAGGATAATGAAATGGTGAATACAATCCTTTTGACAACAAGGAGGTTTAAAATTAAAATATAGAATCCTAATAATATTTTTCAAATATATAAAACTGAGATACTCTATTAATCATATCTTAATATTTATACAAACATAAATTTTATTTTTTTAAAATATTTTAATAATTACACTTATTTAACAGTATTGAAAAATAATAATTAAACAAATATTATCATTTATAATATTTTTAAGTATTGACTCAATTCTTACCAATTCAATTGCATTCTTGAAAACATTACAACTATGCCATCTCATTTATTTATTTACTTTACTTAATAAAAAATATAAATACTATAACTATCCATGAATTTAATTAATATTATAAATCTATCTTTTTAATATTTAAAAAACATAATTCGTGAAAACAAGTTCAAGTATAATAACAAAACATAAAGTACTTTTCTGAGCATAAGAATCATAAGCCTTTCTTTGAGAGAGAGATATTCCAAAATAATTTACACACCTTTACCAAACGTTCTTTATATTATTAATTTATACAATTTATCTAATTCCAAGATAATATATTGTAGATTAGCAAAGATCCTAAGAAATATTATGTAATCATAATCGTTGTTGAACATATAGTGTGAATCTAATTCTAAATAAATAAATGTCAGAAAAAATATTATAATTTTTTGAAATGATAAGAAAGGGGAATATAAAGAATACAATTTGAAATAATTATATATTAAATTAATAAATAATTATTTAAATTAAAGAGAAAAAGGAAATTTTTTATCTCTATAAAATGAAAACATAAAATAATTTTAACATTAAATATTTCTTTAAAAAATTAATAATAACATATTATTTTAAAAATTTAAAATTAATATCATAATAAGTTATATATTTTTAATATTAATGAAAATAAAATTATTAACGAAATAATATTATTAAAACATTAAAATAAACAATTTTTTGAAAAAAAAATATAAAATTAAAAAACTTTAAAAAAATTATATAAAAATAAAATTCCTAAAATTTATAAGTCCATGTATATCTTTCATATACAAACTATATTTAATAATAATACCCACATCTACAAAGATGAAAAGGAAAAAAAATAAAAACAAAAAAATAAAAACAAAACAACATTTTAAAAAAAACTATTCTCCAAAAATAAACTAAAATTCACATCATAAATATCTACAAAGATGGAAACAAAGACATTAAAAAGGTTCTAATATGATTTTATCCTTTATTTCTAAAATTTATTGAACCATTCTTGAAAATAACTTTATTTGTTTTTTTAGGTAGATGTTAGTAAAATAAGTGAAAAACTTACGAGCTACTTTTTAAAAGTAAACATTTTATTATTTATCATATTTTGTCATTTAGGATAAGTGTAAAAAAAATATTATGATGATAAAGAAGATATATATTTGTATTTTATTGATTCTATAAAATCCTTTAACATTGTTCTTGTGGGATATTGCTAAAATGTATGGTTGGCATAGACTTAGACTTGTATAAAAGTTGTGTGAATGAGTCATTTAAAAATAAATAACAATTGGACGGAAGAATATAATAGAATAAAATAGAGTTATATAAATTTTCACTTTTGAAATATATAAATTATTTAAAAAGTACTTAGATTTCAGAATTTAAATGGATTGTTTCATTTTGATGTTTGAAAGTTTTCATTTTAGAATTTATAATTTATATGTAACGTTTGAAAAAAAATATTAGAAAAGGTTATCTGCATATGTACCATCATTAACAATTACAACATTATAATTTTATTATGATATCTTCCTTAAAAATGTTTGACATAGAAAAAATATTTTAACATTTTACAACAAATATAATATAATAGTAAATTTTAATTTAAAATTAAATCATAATTATCAATTCTAAAAATTCAAATTGACCTATAATTTAATTGTTCAATAATTAAGCTCTAAATATAATTGACCATTTCAAATATAAGTATTGATATTGATCATCTACTAAAATGGAAGATCATAAAACAAATTTATGGAAGTTTAGTATTGATATAACAAATTACTAGTAAGAAGGCTTACTAAGGGGTAGAAAACTCTTAAAAATATATTAAACATTAGCAATAAGAACTTAAAAAGAAAGCACTTTTTTATTGTTTTGTAACACTTTTAATCCTCAATGATTATGAATTGTAAGCGCATAGAATTGGAGGGTTAAAAGAGGGTTTTAAGTAGATATGCTTTTTTTGAAAATAAAAAATAATAATTTATACAAATTATTGAGATGTCTACATTTAAAACTTGAAGTTGCTATAAGAACATTAATTGTAGTATTTTGAGCCTAATTTCTAAACTATTACTATTTTTTTTAAATAATCAAATATAAGTAAATTAAAAGTCAAAAATTTGAAGTGGTATTATTATTATTTATTAAAATCATAGTAGAAAGTTTATCATTCATCCCATCATTTTTGGATCATCATTTATTTTATTTAAAATTCTTTAGTGAAAAGTTAGGTAAAATCATCTATTTTGTATGTATGTATGTATGTGTATATGTATATGTATATGTATATATGTATATATGTAATGCATATATATATATATGTGTGTGTGTGTGTGTGTGTGTGTGTGTGTGTGTGTGTGTGTGTGTGTGTGTGTATGTGTATGTGTGTGTGTGTGTGTGTGTGTGTAATTTAATGATTATTTTTTTATTTAATTTTACAAATCAATAAATTCTAAAATATGATCAATAATACATAGCCGATCATGTGCCATATTAATTACCTCAAAAAATATATAAAACTAGTTTTTTTAAAATGTGATACTAGAATTAGGTATAGTTTGTAACACTAATTTTTTCCAGTTTGAATAAAAAAATTAAAAATACATAAACAAAGATCAACATGTATTTTTGAGGTGTGGAGAAGTATAAAAAGATGTACTTAAAAATAAATATAGATAAAAACCTTAAAATAATAAAAAATTGTGTGTGTGTGTGTGTGTGTGTAGAATGAGGAGAGAGAGATCAATGTTTTATTCATATTGTCAATATTTTTTTGATAAAATTCACAATAATTGGCATGATGGAAGTTGTATTTTATTATTTTTAGTCAAAAACATGCATTTGGTTGTATGTTTATAGGTCCATGCCTTAGAATATGTAATCCAATCCATTCCATAACCCAAAGGCATGTGTTTGAAATGTTAAAAATTAAAAATGTGTACACCAAATTACCATGTACATGGAACATTTTACTACTAAATTGACATGCAATTGGCCATCTTATTGATTTTATTATCATTTATTTGTAATTATCAAAGTTCATATATGGCATTAGTTGATGTTAGTTGTTAACATTTAAGTTTTTTACATCAAAAAAATTAAACCTAATTTTGACTATAATCTTGATGTTATTTATCTAGTTAAATAGATTTTTGGGAGTTTAGGGTTTTAGGGTTTAGGTTTTTAGGATTTAAGGTTTAGGCTTTAGGGTTTAGTGTTTTAGGGTTTAGGTTTTAGGTTTAGGGTTTAGAGTATATGGTCCAATCGCAAAAGTAATGAAAGCCAATTTGAGTTTGTTAAACTTATTTGTGACTACAAAATATGATTTTGGGCTCAATTATCCCCAATATCAGCATATCTTGAGCTAATTAGTCAATTAGGGTCTTCGCTAATGTGATTTGGGACAAATTGAGCACCGTGAACTTAATTAATACTCTAAACGATGTTAGTTGGGGTTAAATTGATTGGTTTAGGGTATGATTTAATGTTTAGGGTTTAGGGTTTAGAGTTTAGGGCTTAAGGACTAAGGATTAAGGTTTAGGGTACATAATATTTAATATTGAAGGAAATTAGGGAAAATTCGATCTCATTGAACCTATTTATGACTACAAAATCTGATTTTTGGCTCAATTAGCCCCAATGTCATCATAGATTGAGGTAATTAATCAATTGGGGTTATAAGTGATGTGATTTGGGTCAAATTAAACCTTGTGAAAATAACTATTAGTCTAATGGATGTTAATTGAGGATAAATTGATTGGTTTACAATTTATAGTTTAGGATTTATGATTTAGGGTTTAGGATTTAAGGTATAGGGTCCAATCATAAAATTAATTGGGGTTAATTTAAGCTTGTTAAACCTATTTGTGACTCATAATGTAATTTTGGGCTCAATTAGCCCCAATATCATCATATATTGAGTCAATTTGTTAATTAGGGCAATATCATCATAGATTTCAATATAATCTCTTTATTTGCCTCTATGGTAGCAACATACTCAACCTCTGTGGTTAATAAAGCCATAAATTTTTGTAGTCGAGAAATCTAGCTCACCATTGTGTCACCTATAGTAAATACATATCATGTTATGCTCCTCATACTGTCTAAATATCCACCCATGTATGAATCTACATAACCACATAAAGTGGTGTCCAATCCATCATAGTTTACAATTATCCCCATGGTCCCTTTCAAGTACCAAAGGATCCACTTCACTGCCTATCAGTGCTCTCTAATTGGATCACTCATATACCTACTTGTTATTCCCACTGCATGGGCAATATCAGGCCTATTGCACACCATGGCATATATCAAGATGCCAATTTCTGATGAGTAAGGTACACAAGAATCTATATTCCCTCCTCCTCTATTTTGGGACACTGCTCCTTTGATAACTTGAAATGCCCTACCAAAGGAGTCCCAACTAGTTTGACATCATGCATACTAAACCTCTCCAAGACCTTTTTAATGTACTCTTCCTGAGATAAATTCATATTTCATTCCTTCCTATCCTGAGTTATTCTCATACCAAGGATTTGTTTTGCTGCCCCCAAATCCTTCATAGAAAAATAATTATTAAATTGTTCTTTGAGTACCTTTATTTCTTGCATGTTATTACCTACAACCAACATGTCATCGACATGCAGACATAAGACAATGTAACTACCATCATCAAACTTTTTGATATATATGCAATGGTATAAATGACACTTGGAGTATTCTTGCTCTATCATAAAACTGTCAAATTTATTGTACCACTATTGTCGAGCTTGTTTTATGCCACACAAGCTCTTATTCAATTTACACACCATGTTATTCTTCCCTATGACCTCATATCCCTATGGTTACTCCATGTATGAGTATTGCCACCATGAAGGAATGTAGTCTTCACATCTATCTACTCTAAGTTCAAGTCTTCCTCTGCCACTATCCCAATAGTAGTCCTAATCAAAGTTATATTCACCACTAGAGAAAAAATGTCATTGAAATCAATTCCCTTCTTTTGTACAAACCCCTTTACCACCAACTGAGCCTTATACTTTTTCTTGCCTCCATCATCCTCTTTAATTCTATACATCCACTTGTTCTGTAATGCACTCTTACATTTAGGTGGGTTTACCAAATCACATGTCTAATTTTCCATGAGAGACTGATGCTCCTCATCCATTCCTTGTCTCCACTTCTTCCTAACATATACTTGTATTGATTTTTCAAATCACTTTATATCTCCATTGTCAGTGAGTAATAAATAATTAGGAGATGGATAAAAAAATTTAGGTTCCCTTCTTACCCTAGAAAACCTTCTCACCTTAGGAGTTTTTGATTCTTGTGGAGGAGGCATATGAACTAGTTGCATAGACACTATACCATCTACAATGTTCTCCAACACTATTTACTATTTTATTGAATCCTCTTTCTGATCCTACAATTATTGTTTATACATGACTTTTTCACTAAAGACCACATCCCTAAACTAAAATATTTTTTTGTCCTCAAGACTCAAAATTTGGAAACTAAATTCATCCTCACCATTACCAATAAAGGTGAAATTTTTAGAATTAGACTCTAATTTAGTCCTAACATCTTTATCAATATGAATAAAATCTTCAGAACCAAATACTCTTAAAAATGAATAGTCAACCTTCTTACCAAACCAAGATTCCTCAAGTATTCCTCCATCCAAGGAATATGAAGGTCTTATATTGATCATATATACAGTCTTATTTACTAATTTTGCCCAAAATTAAAGGGGTGGTCCTACATGCAACCTCATTCTCCTATCATGTTCCATGATGTCCTATTCATCCTTTTTGACACTCCATTTTATTATGAAGTTGTTGGCACTATCCTCTATCTATGAAATCCATTCCTAAAACAATAATAAAAAAATTCATTCCTAAAATATTCTACACCATTATCTTATGTGAGACATTTAACTTGAGACTTGTTTCATTCTCAACGAAGGCTTTTCATATTTTAAATGTATCAAACACATCAAATTTTCTCCTAATACCATACACCCAAACTTTCCTAGTTGCATCATCAATAAAAGTTACATAATAAGATGAGCCACTAATAGAAGATACCTGAGCCATCCCCCATACATTTGAATAAACTAGATACAACTTATTCTACTTCCTCATAGGTCCAACCTTGAAAAATTTTACCCTTTTCTATTTTTTGTACACATATTTTCTACATAAATCTAAATCAAACCCTTTCAATCTGGGCAACCTATCCTTCAAAATTTTCATTCCCTTTTGGCTCATGTGACCGAGCCTATTATTCCACAAATTTTCATCTACAATTATAGGAACTAAATTACAATAGTTAGCACTACTTGATAAATACAAGGTACCAAACTTCTTACCTCTTACTACCATAAGAGCACCCTTGGTCACCTTCCAATAATTTACTATAAAAGTCACCATATAAACTTTACTACTTAGCTACCCCACATATAACAAATTTCATATTAACTTGGGCACATCCCTAACATCCTTGAGTAGCCAAGTGTTCCCATTCTGCATCTTAACCTGAACACATCATTTTCCTAGTATACTGCAAGGCTCATCATCACCATGATAAATATGTCCAAAATCCCCTTGATAAATATGTTTGGATGAGAGTTAAATGGTATAATATAATACACAACCAAATACTCTAAAAAATAATAATTAACCTTCTTACCAGACTAATATTCCTCAAGTATACCTCCATCCAAGGAATATGAAGGTCCTCTATTGATTAGATATTTAGTTGTGTTTACTACTTCTGCCCAAAACTGAAGGGACAATCCTACATTCAACCTCATGCTCCTAGCATGCTCCATGATAGTCATGTTCATCCTTTCTGACACTCCATTCTAATATGGAGTTCTTATAACTATCCTTTATTTATGAATTCCATTCCTAGAATAATAATAAAAAATCATTCCTACAATAATCCCCACCATTATCTGACCTGAGACATTTTAACTTGAGACCTATTTCATTCTCAACCAAGGCTTTCTAAATTTTAAATGTATCAAACACATCAGAGTTTATCATAATACCATACACTCAAACTTTCCTAGTTGCATCATCAATAAAAGTGACATAATAAGATGAGCCACTAATAGAAGATACTTGAGCCATCCCCCATACATTTTAGTGAGCCAAATATAACTTATTCTACTTCCTCATAGGTCTAACCTTGAAAAACTTTACCTTTTTCTATTTTTTGTACACACAATTTTTACAAAAATATAAATCAAACCCTTTCAATCTAGGCAACCTATCCTTAAATATTTGCATGCCCTTTTGTCTCATGTGCCTAAGCCTATTATGCCACAATGTTGCATACACATCTATAGGAACTAAATTACAATAGTCAACACTACTTGATAAATACAAGGCACTAAACTTCTTACCTCTTACTACCACAAGAGCACCCTTGGTCACCTTCTAGTAATTTACTATAAAAGTCACCATATAACCTTCACTACTTAGCTACCCCACATATAAAAAATTTCATATTAACTTGGGCACCTCCCTAACATCCTTTAGTATCCAAGTGTTCCCATTCTGCATCTTGACCTGAACACATCATTTTCCTAGTATACTACAAGGCTCATCATCACCATGATAAATATGTCTAAAATCCCCTTGAGAATAATCAATAAAATAATTCCTATGCGGTATAGCATGAAAATAAGTCCCTGAATCTACAAACCAAGACTCAATAATATTATCTTTAGAGAGAATTAGTGCATCCTAAAAAACATTACCTACTGCCACATTCACATGCCCAATCTTTCCATAGTGCTATCATGCCATCCTACTCTTTGATTTTAACCTTCCTTGACCATTTGACTTTCCATGCTTTCCTTTTCCTTTATACTTTTATCTCCATCTACTCTCCACCACAAAATCATCACCTAAAGTAGAAGTTTTCCCTGATCTTTTCCATCGTATTTCCTTCCTAAGGATTGCTCTTATGACATCCTCAAACTTCAACTTGGAATTTTTAGAGACTGAGTTGCTCATAGCCATTACCAAGTTGTTCCAACTCTCTAGTAAGGAACACAAAATAAGTAGAGCCTTGAATTCATCATCAAATTCAACTTTTATAGAGTTCAACATACTCACAACTGTATTAAATTCATTTAAATGACCAGTAACTGAACCATTTTTAGACATCATATTAAATAAATTTGTCATTAAAAATATTTTATTAGAAGTAGAGGGTTACTCATATAACTTCACTAACACATTCATGAGACCTTTCGTGGTCTTCTCCTATGATATATTAAACATGACCAAAGATGCAAGTCATAACTAGATGGCCCTAAGTGCTTTCCTTTCAAGCAACTCCCAAACCTCATATGATGTACCCATTGGTTACTTTACTTTTCCTCCCAATAGGGCACGGAGGTCCTTATGATAGAGGTGATCCTCCATCTACATCTTCCATTAACCAAAGTTTTTCCTATTGAAATTTTCAACCTTTCATCTAATATCATCAACCTTAGCTTCCACTTAAACCAATAACCCTTCTTGTGATTCAACACTTCAATCAATACAACTTGAAGCTATGATACCAGTTGTTAGTAATAAATATACATAAATTACATAAGATACATAAATTAAAATGCACAAAAAAAGACATGGTTTAAATTGGTTCACCCAATGTTAGTTACATCCACCAAGAAATACTTACTCAAATCTTATTAAAAGCCAAAAATAATACAATCCACTCTCAGATCAGTTTTCTCACAATTATATTGCATTAATATTGTTTGGAGATGTACTCAACAAAATATCCCATATTCATACTTGAATTCACACACTTTATTCACCTTTTCAAACTTAGTTCTTCTGATGTATTGACTATAGTATGTCCATATATAAATAATTACATCGACAAGTAACCAACATAACAGTTTTACAAAATAATGGGTATAAAAACCATGGGCCAATTCAATCGATAATGATTCCCCATTAATCATGGGTAACGACACCACACATATACATGTATAGATAAACCACGTATCTATACTCCTAGAAAAAGCAGGGTCCAGAAATGTTTTTGGGGGCTGCCACCCTTGAAACCCCATTTTTGGGGGTTGCCAACCTTGAACCCCTACTTAGGGCCTAGATTGGCCCTGAACCCCAACAAGAACACATTAAGAGTGCACAATACATTTTAATGTATAATATTTGAAATATATTTTAATGTGGAAATAGTCTCCACAACATAATAAGTCTAATCGATGAACTACCTACACCAATATATATGGATGAGAATTTTAAGGCTAGAACAAATATTATTCATTCTTGGTCAAGCCCTGGGAGTGAAAATTGTAGTTGATCAGATGTATTATTTAAGAGAGTCTCCTCATATCTTAGTGTGCAAATTGAGTGAACTTTTATTGCATTTTACAGGAGAACCATGAAGGATAAAGATGAATCTTTATCTCCCAAACTTGATTAGATGAGTCATTAGCAACCCCATGAGGATTATATCTCACTTGACATGGGTGATACATGGAAATGGGTTTTTTCTCGCAGTTAAATCTCTCTTAAAAGGCTAAAAACTTGTTAGTGAGGGTATATCTTTTAGCTCATTAGCCCAATTAAAAAACTATCTTCATGGACATATATAGATGGGAGTTTTAAGGATATAATGACCCTTATGTAATCTCAAAAAAGCCTTGGGAGAGAAAGTTAAATTTTACTGAATGCATCCATTAAGATATTCTCCTTATCCCTGAGTATGAAAATTGAGCCAACTTTGGTTGCATGGTGTGGGATAACCATGAGGGATAGATATGAGCCATCATCTCTCATCTTTGCATAGACAAGTCCTCTAAAAAAAACATATGAGGACTCTATGATAACTCAACATGAACATGCCACAATAATGAGTTTTCTCTCATAGCAAATCTCTCTTAAAGGGACAAAAGTTGGCCAATAGGGAATATATTTTAATTCATTAGTTTAATCGATGAACCGTCTATGATAACACGTATAGAAGGTATGTTAAGTCTATAAAAATCCTTGTATAGTCTTGATCAGGCCCCAAGAGTAAAAGTTTTAGTTGACCAGATGCATCCTTTAAGAGAATCTCCTCATTCCTGAGTCTGCAAACTGAGTGAACTTCCATCGTGCATTTTAGGAGAACTATGAGGGATATAGATGAACCATCAACTCTCAAACTTATATAGATGAGTCCTCCAAGAAAAATAGTGAGGATTATTTCTCACTCTATGAAATCAAGACATGATAACGATTTTACCTCACAACTATATCTTTCTTAAAGGGCCAAAATCTTGTAAGTGGGGGGCATATCTTTTGGATCATTAGCCCAATCAAAGAACCATCTTCATGGACATATCTAGATGGATAATTTAAGGCAATAAAGACCCTTATATGGTCTTGTTTAAGTCCTAAGAGTGAAAGTTTTAGTTGATCAGGTGCAGCCCTTAAGAGAATATCCTCATCCCTAAGTGTGACAATTGAGCAAACTTCTATCATGTATTGCAAGTGAACTGTAAGGGCTAGAGACAAAATGTTAGCTCTCAAACTTACACAAATGAGTCCTCTAATAAAATCCATGAGTATTATCTCTAAATCAGAATGGGTGAGACATGATAATGAGTCTTTTCTCACATCAAAATCTTTATTAAAGGGCTAAAATTTTGTCAGTGGGGGCATATCTTCTAAATCATTAGGCCAATTGATGATCAGTGTTTGTAGACATGTTTATATGGTTATTTTAAGGATATAATTACCCTTATCTAATCTCATTAAATCCACAAGAGTGAAATTTACAATTGACTAGATACATCCCTTTTGATAATCTAATCATCCCTGAGTGTTAAAACTAATCAAACTTCTATCATGCATTATAAAAAATTTGTGATGGATAAAGACAAACCATCAGCTCCCACATTTACACAGATGAGTCCTCTAAAAATTACAAAAGGATTCTCTCTAACTCAACATAGGAAAGATACAATAATGAGTTTTGTCTCACAGTGAAATCCCTTTTAAAGGGCTAAAATTTTGTCAGTGGGCACGTATATTTTAGCTTGTTAGCACAATTGATGAATCATATTCACAAACACATCTAAATGTAAATTTTAGGGCTAAAAAAACCCTTGTATAATTTTGATCCATCCTTAATAATGAAATTTGTAGTTGACAAGACACATCCCTTAAGAGAATCTCATCATCCCTCAGTGTGAGAAATATGTAAAATTCCATCACAGCTTGAAAGAGAGACATGAGGGTAAAATATGAAACACCAACTCCCACACTTACATAGATGAGAATTCTAAGAAACACTAGGAAGATTCTCTCCAACTCAATATGGGAAAAACATGGCAATGATTTTTCTCTTACAACCAAAACTCTCTTAAAGGGCCAAAAACTTATCAATGGGGGGTATATCTTCTAGATCATTATCCCAATCGATGGATCCTCTTCATAAACATGTCTAGACAAGCATTTTAAGGATATAATGAACCTTATATGGTATCAGTCAATCCCTGAGAGCGAAAATTATAGTTGACTAGATGCATTCCTTATATATTCTCCTTATCCTTGAGTATAAAAATCAAACAAACTTTTAGTGTGCATTTCAAGAGAATTGTGAGGGATAGAGACAAATCATTAGATCTCATACTTTCATGGATGAGTCTTTTCATAAAATCTAAGATTACTCTATCTAACTTGACATGGGTGAGATAATCATCAGCTACCACACTTGCACAGATGATTGATCTAAGAAACACTAGGAATATTCTCTCTAAATCAACATAGATGATACATGCTAATGAGTTTTATCTTTCATCTAAATGTCTCTTAAAGGAACAAAAACTTATTATTGAGGGGCATATCCTCTAGCTCGTTAGCCCAATTGATGAACCATCTTTGCTAACACATCCAAATAGATGTTTTAATGCCACAAAAACCATTATCTAATATCAGTTAAGCCCCAAGAGTGAAATTTGTAGCTGATAATACATTTAGCTTAAGAGAATCTCCTTTTCACTAAGTATGTAAACTCAAGAATCTTTCATCATGCATTGGAGGAGAACTGTGAGGGCTAGTAACAAATCATCAACTCCCACACTTTCATGGATGAGTTTTATAATCAAACCCAAGAGGCTTATCTTTCACTCAAAATGGATGAGACACGTCAATGACTTTTCTCTTAAAATCAAATATATCTTAAAGGACCTAAAGCTTGTCAGTGGGGTCATATCTTCTAGCTCGTTATCCTAATGATGAACCATCTTTGTAACCACATCTGGATGGATGCTTTAAGGTTATAAGTAGTGTTTCTATATTTTTTAAATCAAAAACCTTAGATAAGAGTGTGAAACCTACTACTTGAGTTAGATAACCTCAAAAGGAATATAAAAAGTGTGTCTAATGTTTTTTTGAATTAGATGAGTAATGAATCACTCACAAAGAGGAATGTATTATTTTTTCACTTTCCTTTATTTCAATAACATAATATTCTCTAATCATGGAACCAACCACATGAAGGTAGAATTTCATATGGCTCCACTAACCTACATTAAATTATTAGTAAAACATTTAAACAAAAATAAACACGTAATGATAAAATGATTCAAAATTAAAATATAATAAATCAAATATGTTAACTACATTAATTTTAAATACAAGATGAATTATTCATACTAAACTTTCTAATTCAATCCAAATTACCTTTAGGATCAGCTCCATTTTTAAGTTTTTCAAGAATCACTTCATGCTTGGATTCATGAACTTTCCATACACTTTTGTTGCTAGGCTTTCCATGATATTTGATAATTTGAATATTTATAGCGATAACTAGGTTTCAATAATAAAGTATCACCCGGTGTGTTTCAAATTCATCAAATAACATTTTTTTTTATATTACCTATGAAGCCAAGTTCTTATAACCAGTACAAATCTAGTGTGATAAATTGGGTCTTTCCATCCATGACATTTATGGTTATTTTTTTGCCTCTATAAAATGATGCAAGTAGTAGTCTATTATCTCATCATTATTCTTAGGAGAAATTAATGACAAAACATGCCCTACATTTAAATTATTATCAAGTTATAAGCACATATAAGAAAAAATAAATATATCAATAATAAAACTAAGGCTACATTTAAATTAAAAATAAATTGTACCTGGTTGCACAAGATCTGAGATGTTGTCAAAGTCAACTAATGATGCCATTTCATGATCCATCAATTTTTGGAGTGAATGTCTACTCTATGTAGGTGTTATAGGTCTATAATATTATTAGTCACCATATTATTTTGACTCACCTTCATGCCAATTAAATTCCATATAATCCAAATAAAAGCATGCTATATCTCAAGTATAAATCATCCATGAACTAGAATTTGAGCTTTTAATGGAGTGAAAAACATTGGAACTAGGTATTATACTATAATATTCATACACTTTCTTGTCTTTTTCACCCATTAACCAAAAGAATCTTCACACATGAGAATATTTATTTGATCTATGATAAAAAAAATTCATTACAACAAGTCATAATACTTGCAACATCGATCAAATTAACACTATCATTATGATATTCCTACTCTTTTTTAAGGGATATTTTTACACATGCACATGCACCATCATGTTCCCCTTTTCTATGCCTAGCCTCAAAGAATCTTCAAAAATATTTGACTCCATTTTCTTATACATTCTTCTAAACTAATAAAATATTCAAGAATTCTTAAACTATTCTACATAATTATCTGATCAAATGTAGTGTTTATCAAACCTGATTTATCTTACATTCATATTCTTATAAATATCTCAAAACAACCTTAGATAAATTCTAGATAATGTTATCTATCATCACTCATATAAAAGTAGCACTCCATCTAAATCTTTATATTTTCATCTGTGTTAATATGTGCATGTTTAAAAATAATATGCACAAAAATTTCAATTTGAATTGAATTATAGTATTAGGATTGAACCTCATTTTTTGGTTGTAGTGTGTAGTTATCAGAAAAGTTCACAACAAAAGGGGAATTTATGTTAAAAATATATACTTAAATGTCCTAATCCTGATCATTATAATACATGTGATAAACAATATTAAAAATTTAATAAAGGCATATAAAAAAATAGAATACAAAATTAGTTTAAAGTACAACTAAGAAAGTCAAATGACATAAGGATATATACATACAACAAAGCATGATAGGAAGTGGACATTTGTCTTAAATTATAATTAAAAACATCATGATAGACATGTATGCAAAATGTGACAACAAAATACAATTGAATAAATCTTAAATCCAACACTTTAGTTTATGTGACTATTTATTTTCTAAATTTTGATAAATTCCTTTAATTTCATAGCTAATATGAAATAAAAATATTATTATGGTATTTAATTATTATTATTTTATTAGGAAAGGATTTTAAAATTATTTTTTAATATGTTACTGATTTTTATAAACAAATTATTATGAATGTAATGCCATATGAATGTTATAATTTTTCAAACAACCCAACATATAAGAAAATGGCTATTACAAGAATGCTCTCAAAATATTTAAATCATAATTGAATAAATGAGAGAAATATCTAATAAAATTACTAAAAATATTTTTGAAACATAATTAAATTTTGACCAATATTAAACATTTTAATGTGAAAATAGTATATATTTATATATTAATACTTTCAAAATTTATCATTTTTTATTAAAATCAATATATTATTTTAGAGTATTAAAGTTCATAAAATATAAAAAATGCATACATATCTTTATAATGAAAAATTGTTTTATAAAAATAATTTGCAATGTTAAAAAAACAATAATGAAATAAATAAATATCTATCTCAAAAACTAGATATTGTTAAGAAGATAATGTCAATTGCTGATAAGTATGGTTCATTTTCTTCCATTTTGATAATCATCATATACTCAATTGTTCATGAATAATATTAATATTCTAATATTTCTTTCAACATATTTAAAAACTTAAGGTATTGTTAAGAAGACAATGTCAATTGGTGACAAGTATGGTTCATTTGCTTCCATTTTGATAATAATCATATACTCAATAGTTCATGAATAATATTAATATTCTAATATCTCATTCAACATGTTTGACAACTTAAAGTAGACTTAGAAGAAAATTGTAAATTGTAGTGTGGTGAAAAGTAAAACAATAATTTGGAGTGAGATTTTCATCAAAAACTTTCATAAATATTCTCGCCAATGATAGTAGAAAAGATCACATTTCATAACTAATCGTAGTAGTTGATGAATAAAGGGTTAATAAAATACATGCTAAAGACCATATTTTTATATTTTATTTTAAATTTAACCTCACATTCATTCATTTATGAAATAACTATAGGATATGCAAAGAATGGTTATATAAATAATTGTATACAACCAAAAACATTTACCTAGGTTTATTTAGTGTAATAATTATAGGATATGCAATGCATGGATATATAATTGATGACTTAAAACACATAAAACCATAAACATAAGCAAAATAAAATAATAATTTTGTGCATACTTCAAATTTATTGTAGTTTATGATTTTATTTAAGTGTTTTATGAAATAATTGAAAGCATGTGCATAAATGAAAATTTTACTCAGATAAAGCGAATTGAAATTATTAATCTAATTATGGTGATCCATACACACCTCAACCATTGACTAACCTCCATGTCTATAAACCATATCATAGAAAAAATAAAGGTGGTAAGACAATTTTTGATAAGTACTAATGTCATAACTTAAAATCATCGATATATGTTTAACATAATCCTTTGAACATTTATATTGTGGTATGGATTGTGAGTATTTAGTATATGCATTTAGATAATTTAATGAAGTAATACTATATGTAAACATGATTATAATTATGCTTTTCATATCCTAAAATCACTATATTCAGTATAAAACCATATGAATTTTGTAATTTTTCAAATACTTAATGTGCATTCTTTATCTTCCACATTTTGAAAAGAAAATTACATATATTAAGGTGTGTACCTTGCATATTTATAAATATGTAATGTGAAATGTGATATCCTAGAGAAGGTGCATGAATTATTTAAAAAAATGAAAACAAAATGTTAGGATAGAGAATCTAATTATTGCCTTTGCAAAAAAAAAATCATGTTTTGTTCAGGATTTTTGTCAACTTATCTAATTACATTTTTAAAACAATATCTACATGTATTTTAGATATAAATATATATTTTTTAAAATTTTAATATTTTATTTTATAAATTAATATATTATTTTTATTAATAAATATCAAAGTTTGAAATTATCAATGCCAAAAATTATACAATATTGAGGTAAAAATTTCTAAATTTTGTCAACATATTAATATAATGTTACTATTCTTACTTATTCACCAAATAGCAATGAACGTTGTAATGATATCGTGCCTTCAAATTGGTTACTAATTTGAGGGAATTTATTTCTTGAATTTTTATTACATGGAATGCAATGATGGATTCATTACATTTACTTATTTTGTGGTCACCTTTTGTAATATACATATCTATCGGGGTGCTTACAACTGCAGCATATGAAAGTATCAATGAAAAGTAATTGTTCAAATATTTTATTTAAAAAATTGATAGTAAATGTTATTGTTCTCTACTATTCTAAACCTTGAATATACATAATTTATAGTTGTTTGAGATATAAATATAATTATTTTTTGTTAGGTTTCATATATTTTAGAAACTTTTGTGTAGATCACATACTTTGATTAGATGAAACTGTTTTATATAGAATATGTTCAAGTAATACTAGTTTTCATATTTTTTATAATCATATTTTAAATATCATCTAATAATATAGAACACATATTTTAATCAGATAAAAATGTCTTAGATAAAATGAATTCAAGTAATACTAGTTTTAATTGTTGTTATAATCATGCTTTAAATATTATGTAACCATAAAAAACATAAATAAAACACATTAAAATATTGTATAATCATCCAATTAGTCCACAAGCATTCCTTGATTTTGGTAGTGGGTATTCAAACCATGTCATTTTACCTCATATTATCTCCTAGTAGGAATATGACCTATGATTCATTACTTCCTCTTCATTTTTCAATAAAAGAAAACTAATTAATGAAGCATGGATTGAGTTCTTGATGAACGTTGATAGGAAGCGAGGCAACATGGGATCAATACTCAATATCAATTAGTGAGAACCAAAGAAGAATTTTAGTTTTTAATTCTAAGTCAATTCTATAAGTATCTAATGTCCTTGCCTCTTCATGACCCTTTAGATATTGTAGTGTTAGATCTACCTTTCAATCCCATTTTGCAACAAAATTATGAGTTAAATACTCAATACAAATAAAATAATATGCATATTAATTTCAAACAAACATTTATACATAAAATAATGACACTAAGTAATCATGTAAAACATTGTTGGAATAAATTTTAAATTTGTTTCCTAAAAATCCTTATGTTATTTATTTTACATTTTATACTCAAAGTATGAAATAAAATATAAAAACATGTAGATTATAAATTAAATAAAATTAATTTTTCACATAAAAATATTAGAGTAATACATTCTTAGGATATATATAATATGGATTAAGTTTATTTAACTTAGAGAATGTTACATCTCGAAAAACTATAAATATATTTTATACTAGTCTATTTAAACCATAATAAAAAGCATGATAGTATACATGGAATTATAACCTCTTGGTAAGTTAATCTTGGTGTAATGTATCCTAAGAATATGGATTAAGTTTATTTAGCCTAGAGAATGTTACATCTCGAAAAACTATAAGTATATTTTATACTAGTCTATTTAAACCATAACAAAAAGCATGATAGTATGCATGGAAATATAACCTCTTGGTCAGTTGATCTTGGTGTAATGAGTTAAATTATTGGAAGTTAATAGAAACTTAATTTCAAAATATGGTTGCATATAGAATGCATATGGATTGTTTGAAAAAACAATATAATGATTCTTGAATATCTTAATATTATGAGTGAGTTAACTTTAACATAATATTAATTACAAAATGTAGTTACACAAATAATGTAAATGATTTTCTAAAAAATAATATAATAATTAAATGATATATTAATATAATGAATGATCTAACCATAATATTATCAATCAATTATAAAATATAAAAATATAAAGAATTATTTGAAAAAATAATACAATGATTTAAAATATCCTAATACATTGAATTAATTGAACCTTTACAATTAATTACAAAATATGGTACTATAGATAACGTACTTCAATTTTTTGATGAAAAATGAAATGTTTACATGCTATTCTAATGGAATGAGTGTTTTAACCCTAATTTAATGAGTGAGTTTATCCTAATATAATTATCAACTTGATTCTGATATAATGAGTAGGATGAACCTAACACAATGTCATGGAAAAGATATGTACCATATCTAGAAAGCATGCGAATAGTTTGACAAACTAATGTAATGATTACATGATATGCAACATGTACCCTGTTAAATTTTTGATAAAATAATACATTGATTGAAAAATATGAAAAATATGCCTTAATAATTTTTTTTTTAAAAATGTAACATAATGATTACAAGGAATGCAAAGCATATTTTTATAAAGGTTTAAAAAAATATGCAATGATTAAACGATATAAAAAACATTTCCCATAAAATATTTGAAAAACTAATATAATTATTACTTGATACAAAAAATATTCTGAAACAAAACTTTGAAAAAGTAATGTGATAATTAGAAAAACATAAAAAATATTTTATAAAAAATATTTAACAAAACAATATAATAATGACATATCCTAATAAAATATCTATCAAAATGTGATATACCTTAATATACTATCAATTAAAATATGATATAACCTAATATAATGATTAAAATTTGTAATTTTTACAATCATTATTTTTTTAATACAATATTAATATAAATATAATATACCTAAATTTAATTTTAATCAAAAATATTATTAATTAAAAACTTGCTTATAGAAAATCTTATTGTATAGTCAAATCATTTCATTAAAAAGTTTTTCAACGAATCAAACCTTTAAAAAGAAAATATAAAAAAAACTTAAGTCATATAAATCCAAATACAAAACATACATACACATACTAGAGTAAACAATAACCAATTTTACTTGTTATGGAAAAAAAAAAAAAAAAACTATTAATGTGGGCTTATCCTAGTCTTGTTATGTGCCAAATCAAATCCCTCTTTATTGAGTTAACTTTCAAATATAGAATATTTTAAATTGGCCCTTAAGTGGAATAAAAGATAAAGGGGAGGTGATTTGGGAATATTGTATACTATTTCAAATCAAATCTAACTAATTATTTTAAGTTATGAAAAAGTGATGTAAATGAATTAGTAAATATATGGTTATAATTGAAAAGATAAATAAAAATTAATATTTTTTTACCATCTTCTAATTTAATTTTAATTTTTTTAATCTTTGTTAAATATAAAAGTTAGATAATTATTTTTCTTTTAACATGATTTTAATAATGATATTAATTTATTCTTATTTAAAGATGAAATTGTTTTTCTTAATAAATTTAACACACAAATATATTATGAGTTACATATTAGTTCTACATGTGTTGTTGAGCTAAATTTATTATAGTTTGATAAAGATTTAAATTGTTTAATCTATTTTTTGGATGAGGGTTAAAGGGTATAATAGCTTATACAAAAGGATGAATAAAATTATTTTAAATAAAGTCAATAAATAGAAAACTCAATTAAATGAATATTTTTAATTAAAATGTTTAGTTATGATAAATATAGAAAGCAAATTAAAAATAGTAATTTGATTACGTAAATATTAAAAAAATATATTAATTAACTTATTTTAAAATGTACAAGCATAGTTGAGAAGTGCAAAAGTAGAAACATGTAAAAAAAATCAGGATCTAGTCAAGTTTTAGAAATATTATTTTTGGAGGCTTAGACACTTGTGTTAGCCTTGGGACACTTGCATTGATGCAAATGTATTTATGCTAATAGATATTTTTGGTATAAAATACTCACTTTATTTTGGAGTGACCACCTATAAATTTCTAGGTTTTTTTGTCAACTTTCTGTTGATATATTTTACTCACATGCACATGTTATAGATGATTCATTGTGGATCAAACCCCAAATCTTAATCTTAAGTCTTTATACCTTAAAAAAAATTGTTAGTGGATTCACAAAGTTGAGTTGACCTCAATAGACTATATATCCAATACTCTGAAGAGGGCCTCAAACACATGTAGTTATCCCCTATGTGTTGGCTTGTGTGTGCACAAGGATGAAATATGATATATGCAATGACATACAATGGTCTAGATTTTAACATAAAAAATAATGCTCATGGGTTGTTTTTTGATTTCTTTAGACCTATAATATGACTGATTCTTTGACTGATATGAAAATAGAGAAGAATATGGAAGTATAACTCAATACTATGATGTTGGGCATGTTGACATAAGAATAATTATAAGTCGGTGCATAGTGGACCCATAGCCCACTATCAAAAACATCATATAAATCAAGAGTATTTATCCGTATCACTCCTTATTTCAAGTGGGGAATCTTGACACACTAGGAAGTGACATGTATGGTGGAGGTGGCTTACTTTAATCAATGCTTCTATTGTTCATTAACTTTATGTCTTATTCACCTAGTTGGATGGAGTTGTCATCCACTTTTCCCTGTTACCTAGTTTACTTAGGAATATTCAGTATAATCCATCTCAAAATTCTATAAATAGAAGGCCAAGGCTCATGCTTAGATCATCAAGTCTTAGATTCAGTTAGTTCTCTAGGTATGTTTGTCTAGTCTATGAAATATATCTCATATGCTCTTTGTTTGTCATTGTTAAACAGATATTGCAAATAAGAAAAGATTATATTTCTATATAAAATCTATGTAATCTATGTCTATGCATTGTTAATGGTATCAGATCCATGTTCACATATTATTCTACATTCATTCTCAAAAATAAATTCTCAGTCTGTATTTTCCATATCCCTTATTAATATATGTTAATAACTCTTGTGTCTTAAATATCTGGTTATTCTAGTTATTACCATTATGGCATTTTCCATTAATATTAGTTATGATAGTGAAGGGAATGGTCTTACTAAGGCATAAATTACTGTATTTTGAGACCTGTATAGTAGCGATAATAGCCAGTATGATGGATTCCTCTAACCAGATAGCTTCCAATAATCTAAGAAATTTTAAAATCATATAATTATCTAAAATATCATTAGGATCTTTATTCAATGTTAATCAAGCTCATATTGAATTAGAAGAAACAAATCCTAATCCTGAATGGAAAATACTTGATCTCAAGGCTGAAGAAGTTTATGATAAACTTTTTGTATTCCATTTTGTTTCCAAAACAAACATTAAGATTCTTGAGAATGTTTTTAAAGTTAAGCAAAATGATGATTATAAATACCATTTGCAATTTTTGTTAGATCTAGATATTAGAAAACTCAAAAGTCAAGAGAAATATAAAATTATGCATATTGGTGATGTGTCTATTGGTATTTATCCATGGTTCCATAGAAGTTTAAATGTTAGTCCATTAGCTTGTGCCCTTGATAATAATCATATGTCTTTTTCCTCTTGTCTTCAAGATGGCATCCAAACTAGTCTGCATGATGGTCCCGTATACTTTGTTTATTATCCAAATTATTCAGTTGCCATCCATCAATAAAATAATTTGAATAAATTTTTGAAAATATTACTACAAATCCATGGTTTGGATATAATATAAGGTTACTATCCATTGGCTATCAAATACAAGGTCATGTATAGGATTACCAATACTCTTCACCTTGTTGTTGAGCATGCTCCATCACATGGCAAAAGTGTGGTGTGTAGAGCTAATGAGAATAGTCAAATTGTTCCTGTTGAATCTATATCATGGTATGATTTAAAGATTCCATAGAAATGGTTTGTTGATACAAATTTTATTCAAAATACAAGAAAGTCATTATCCTTTGCTTCATCTATCAAGGATCTCCCTAAAAAAATCAATCATCAGATTTAATTAGCCTACCTCTAGTATACAGACTCATAAGTTTTTAACTTCTAATCATATATGTTCTCACAAAAATAGAGTTCATGATCCTCAAATAGACTCTATTTTATACATAGATTATCAAAAAATAATAGATCAAGCATAGAACAAGATCAACATCGTTTCTAGAAAAACTTCAGAAATTGATCAGGAAGATTTGATCTTACTCCAAAGAACTAAACAACTATTATCTGATCCAAGATTAGTTCATATGGAAGAAAGTTCATCCAAAGATCATATATGAAAAACTCCATTAGGAGATGAGTCATATACTAAAAAAGTATTTCCAAGGTTATCTAATTTCAATCATTATATTCTAGATGGAAAGCAAAGATCTCAAATGATATATCTACGATAGATAGATAATAGTTTAGACTAGACACATGAAGATAAGATGCTAAATTGGAATAATTTAGCTACAAATGTCTAAATAATAGAATTAGTGAGATTCAATTGTCTATTGATCAAGCTTGTAATATGTTCAAGTCTATTAACTTATATCAAAAAGGTCAAGTTTCTTAGGCATTGCATCAACTTGAAGATAGTTCAAAGGTTACATCTACTATTAGTCAAAAGGTTGAAATAGAAATTTCAAAATTAGAAGCAAAAGTTGATGAGATTAAGAATTTTGAAGATAAGATCATGAAAAGATAGAGTCAGATAGATACAAGAGTTAATGCCATTAGAACATAATTTTATTTGCAAGTTATAAAATATGATTATATACAATATGCCATCCATATTATATTAGATACCTAGAAAAGTCATGAAAAATATCTAAAAACCCTTATATCCCAAATAGATAGTCTATCCAAAAAAATTATTAACCAATCTTCTTTTGTGAATATAATTCCTAATATTTTGTCTAAAGTTGAGTCCTTTCAACCTTTTGAAAAATAACCTCAACACCCAATTGAAGAATTTGAAAAACATGAATCCTCTTATGAAACCCGTAAACATAGTCCAGTAATTTGGTCCCAAGTCCAAAAACTATATAGATCCCTCCATATATGAAAATCCAAAAGCCTTCCTAACATTTCATCTACTGTAAATCCAATTTTTAGAGTCGGTATGAATAAAATTGATATCAATGAAGTTGAGTCCATATTTACTCCACATGAAGGGTCATATAGAACTCCATTAGAAGAGCAGATGAGAAATTTGAATCTCCAACCTTTCTTATGGAAATTTCAATGTGAATCTCCGGTTAAGAAGTTAGAAATGATTCAAGCAATGATTACTTGGGAAAACCTTCAGGATACTAATTATGAGAAAAATCTTAGAGATATTGTTGAAAGTATAGAAAATGGATTCATTGGTATTGTTAAAACTTTGGTGGGATAGTCTTTTTGAAAATGATAGATAGATAATCATTAATCTATCATCTTCACCTATTAATGCTCTGACTAATGCTTTAATATTTGAGTTTTTTGGAACATTAGACAATGATAGAGAGATGAATAAATAGAAATTCATAAAAATGTAGTTGTGTGATATGAGTCATCTAGAAGAATATATCTGCTATATGGAACATTTATTCTATGGTACTGGTGAACCCAATAATATTGCTTATAAAATCAGATATCATGAGTTTTTTCCTACATAATTTTTAAAAAAGTATAAAGAGACTATAGGAAATGATTTGTCTTCTATGTCATTTGAAAGGATTAATTAGAATATAAGAGGTGTACATGTGAAATTGTGTGCAAAAATAAAATCTTAGAAAGAAACTCTAAAATTTCATAGGCAGATAAGTGTCAAATTTTGTGATTGGCAAGATGATAAATTTGGTTGTCAAGATTCTCATACTTCTCACAAGTATAAGTATAGGACACACAAAAAAATATTCTGATTGCTATTATTCTTTTCCCCAAGGTAGAAACTCTACAATTCTCAAAATAAGTACCAGTATAAGAAAAAGCTTCCCAAAAGAAGATCATGGCCAAGAAAAATGTTTAGAAAAATAAATCATGGTTTACAAAAAAAACCTGTTAAGTGTTTCATATGTTAAGGTGATCATTATGCCAGTAAGTGTCCCAATAGAAAAAAGGAAGTTAAAAAGGTGAATTTTTTGAATTCCTATAATATTGATGAAGATATGTTATGATTTTTGAAACAGAAGATCATTATGATTCTGACATTCCAATTGAAAATTTTTCAGAGTTTGAAGAAGAATTTGAAGCTAACATTGCATTAAATAATTATTATTCTAAATCATAAGAGTCTTTGATTATGAATTAGAAATTAGATTTCAGATTCACATGGTAAGAGTTCCCATACCTAATGCAATAACATTATCTCAACAGTTATATCAGCTAATGTAAAGGTATGAAGAAACTCTAATTTATTTAATTGCTATTAGATCTGCTCTTGCACAATAACTATAAGAATGTGAGCAATGATCTAGAGGATTTTCACTTGTCATATGGTTTGAACATAAAAATGTGGAAAATACAAGTGTCCCAATGAGAAAGTTGTCATATGACAAAAATATAAAGAGTTTATACAATTACTTTTTATATTGAAATTATTTTTTTCTAATGAGTGTTGTGTTGCAGATGTGGGATGAAACTAACATTTACCCACATTACCCCGTTATGAATTTTACCATTATTCCACTAATACCACCAACATATTCTTTCCACATAACCAATTATTCTCACCGTAATTCTTCCATTTTCAAAATTATTATTAATATCCTATTTTATTATGATTATTAATAACCATAGAATATGTTTTAAATTAAATCAAAATTTAATATTATATCCTCCATTTAAATATCTTATTTATGTCTTGATTATTCCATTAGATATTTTAAAACCTAAACTCCAAATAAGACTTTAGCCCCACTCCCACGTGGATGGTTATTCATGGTTTTTAAAAAAACCATGGGATATTATTTTTTTTTAAATTATAAAAGATTTATTCATGCATTACCTTTCTCCATGTCGAATTCTATTTCACTATGCAAGGGAGGAGAATTTGATCTTTGTTTATTTACATGGGAGATATTTAATAAAACTTTATCCTCATATATTTACTTTGGCACTCCAAACAAAACATGCACACTTTACCCACCTTTTTCTCCACGTGGGTCTTCCACTTGCCTTTTGCATGGTCAGTGAATTAAATGGAAGGTTATGTGCTGGTTTTTCTTAGATATGTGCTTTATTAATTAAATCATAGCATTGGAACCTCCCATTATTTATGGGATTTTATTTCTTTAAAATTTATGTAGTCTATTCGGAGTTTAATCATACTTCAGGGAGAAATAGAGAATTGATAGTCAACATTGGCTATAAATAATTTTATTTCATTTTATATTGTGGATTATTATTATTCTGAGATAGATAATAGAGAAGATACAGATTGTATATTTTCTTTATAAATAAAGAATTGTAAAAAATATTTGAAGTAGGGACATGCCATATAGGTGGAAGTTTATTATGCTAGAGAACACAAGTTATTAAATTCATAGGATTGATCATATTTATTTTTATAGAGACAAAATTTTGGAAAACCCTGATTGAGGCTATTTTTCCTATTGCAGAGTCTTGTAAGAATGTAAAAATTGTAGATTTATTTACCTTTTTTAGAGAAAGAAAATACTTGTAAATATTTGAATGAATAAGGAGATGTTTGTTGATTAGGTTTAGAGTCTTCAATATCTAGTTTTCAATTCTTCTGTAGGTGACAGAGTTCATTTATCATTATTATGAGTTATATTATTAATTGAAAATTGATTTTTAATGGATCAAATTGCTATTTAGCAATCCTAAGAATGTAGTCAATTGGTGAACCCCATAAATAATCTCTGGGCTTTATTTTATTTTCAATTTTCCATCAGTATATCAATTTTAAATTATTATTGATATTTAAAATTCAATTAATAGAAATTAATTAAGAGATTTTTCAAAGAGATTAAATATGAAGGAAATGTTTTTAATTGAACAATAGATTTATATGAATTTATAGAATACTCATAATCAAAAAAAATATAGACAATTTACATTCTAAATAAAAGTCAATTTTGTTTTTAAATAAATTTTAGAAATTGACATTATTAAAATCCATTTTAAAATAAATAGTATTTATTAACAGGGGGCTAATTACTATTTATGAATCAGTTTAATATCAGAGTAGTTGATCAACAATATTTAATAGTGTGGTTTACTTGTAGTTAATATTTTGTTATTTGACAATTATTACAATTGATTCAGTTGTGTGTTGAATACACGAATAGATAAAGTATGGGCAAGTCATCAAAACAGGAAAAAATCAATGAGCTTGAGTCATATAATCAAAAAATTAAAGAAGAGAACTCTCTCTTGAGATCAAAATTTTATTTCTTTGAAGAGGAAATTGAAAGGTTAAAAATTGAGTTTCAAGCCAAGGATGAGCTCTTGGCAAGACTACAGAATGGTGAACAAGTGAAGGATTTGCCTTCCACATCAAATGCAAAAACTATGATAGATGAATGCACTGTAAGTGAATGTGAGTCATCAATTAATTTTCCTTTCCATGATGAATCTTGTAATAATCATTTTTATAAATTTTAACATTATACAAAAGGAATAGGTTCAAAATTACCTGTTATAATAGGATTTAATGGAAAAGGTCTTAGAAAAGATGGCCAAGGCACTACTAACCCCATTCAGGTAGAGGAAAGACCTCATTTTTTAGGTTTGGGATATACTAGTGTGAAAATGAAAGCTGGTGAAAATTCCAAAACTTTTGAAAGAAGACAAGCTTCCAACAGCAAAGTGTTCAAGTCATTAGTCCTACGGAGTAATAGTATGCAGAGAAAAAAAGGTCCATCCTCACAAAAAGATGGTGTTATATGAAGACATGATTTTAGAAAAGGTAACATCATTCCACCTTATCATACTTGCACTAGTCCTAAAAAATTTGGTAAATATTTCAATGTATATTTTAACTATGAAAATAAGGACTTATTATCACAAGAATTTTAGTCTAAATATCCATGCAGTTTTTTTGGATTAAATAATCATTGTGTTGTCTTATGTTGGAAAAAAAAACAAGCTCTTAGGATGTTTATGTTTTCTAAAGAGAAACAAATGGGTAATAATCATTGTACTCATTATAATCTAAGTGGTCACCAAAATAAGAAATGTTAGGTATTATATCCACAACTACCTTTTAAGTATTACAGGAAGACATCTATGAATAATTATGAATCCGTAAGCAAATAAGAAGTTGTTTCAAATCCAACAATTTTAGATATGACCCATGCAGCTACTCAAGTATTCACTAAAGAAATTAAACCACCTAAATAGGAAAATGTGATAAAATGGGTTGGTAAGTAATTCCTTAATTTCATGTTTGCATAGTTTTGATAGTTTATTAGCATGTAAATGTTCAAAGCAATTTTGGAATTCCATTAAAAGGAATATATTTTGGTTTTAAACATATTTTTGGAGCTATTAGCTATGAGAAACTCTGAGTGATAGGTTTATCATACTTGGATTATTTTCTCATATTTGTGTTTTTGCTAAGATCTATATTTTTCTCTTAAATAAGTTTTTGAGTCCTGATACATTGGTAAAATAAATTAACTTATGTTTAAACTTGGAGAGATTCTCAAATGATTTAAGATTTGAATAAGGTTTATTGGAGTAACCTATAGAGAAAAGCCAAGGGAAAAGTTTATCATACTTGGATTATTTTCTCACGTTTAAGTTTTTAGAAAAAAATCATTTTTAAACTTTGATAGTAGTATATGAAGATTATATAGGGCATGGTCAATATGTATATTTTGGGAAAATTTGCATTTCAGTGTAGATGTCATTTACATTGTGCAAATAAAGGCTTATAAGACCCTTTTCAAGCACCTTTTGTAATTATAATAATTTTATATTTTTTTTTAATCCATGCATGATATTTGCAGATTTATAAGTCCCTCATTCATTTGATAATTTATTTATAACTGTCAAATGTTGTTACAATTATCAAGTATATTTATTACACTAACAAACTAGTTTACAGTTGCACTTGGTGATTATTTTGTAGTGATTTGCAAATTCACCATTTTAGAGATGTGACATTTGCACAGGGAATTTGTTTCTATATAAAATTTGGTATTGGATAGATATTTCTTTCACTAGCATTTTAGAGATTCAGTTTGATTTTTGAATCATTACCATGATATTTTGTAGTGATGTTTTGCAAAGTGAACCATTTACATATTCAGTGGGTGATTTGACCTTTTGGGGACCAAAAGGGTCTTATTGGGGATGTTTGATCTGAAGTATTTTCACTCGTCATATGGTTCGAATGGAAAAATGTGGAAAAGACAAGTTTCACAATGGGAAAGTCAACATGTGGCAAAATATAAAGAGTTTATACAATTACTTTTTATATTAGAATTATTTTATTTCTAATGGGTGTTGTGTTACAGATGTGGGACCAAACCAACCTTTACCCACATTAACCCGTTATCAACTTTGTCATACATTTCGTTAATGCCACCAAGATATTCCATCCACATAACCAATTATTCCCACCATAAATCCTCTATTTTCAAAAATATTACTAATATCCTATTTTATTATATTTATTAATAACCATTGAATATGTTTTAAATTAAATCCAAAATTAATATTATATCCTCCTTTCAAATATCCTATTTATGGCTTGATTATTCCATTGGATATTTTAAAACCTAAGCTCCAAATAAGACTTAAAAACCCATGGGATATTGTTTTTATAAAAATAATAAAAACCTTTATAGCATTCATGGATTACCTTCCCGATGTGGAATATCATTTCACTTTGCATGGGAGGTGAATTTAGTCTTTGTTTATTTACATGGGAGATATTTTAAGAGAACTTTATCCTCATATCTTTACTTTGGCACTCTAAACAAAACATGCACTCTTTACCCACATTTTCCTCCACATGGGTCTTCCACTTGCCTTTTGCATGGTCAGTGAATTAAATGAAAGGTTATGCGTTGGTTTTTCTTAGATAAGCACTGTATTAAATAAAGCATGGAATTGGAACCTCCTATTATGTATGGGATTTCATTCCTTTACTAAATGCATGTAGTCTATTCGGAGTTCAATTATATTTCAAGTAAAAATAAATAATTGTTAGCCAACATTCTCTATAAATAATTTTATTTCATTTTATATTGTAGATTATTATTATTTTGAGATAGAGAATAGAGAAGATAAAAATTGTATATTTTATTTAAATAGAAATAATTGTGAAAAATATTTGAAGCAGAGACATGTCATACAAGTGGAAGTCTATTATGCTATAGAACATAGGTTATTAAATTTAGAGGATTGATCGTATTTATTTTTATAGAGGCAAAATTTTAGAATAGCCCGATTGAGGCTATTTTTATCTATTACATAGTCTTGTAAGCCTATAAAAATTGTAGATATATTTATTTGCCCATTTTGGAGAAAGAAAGTACTTGAAAAGCTTTAGATGAATAAAGAGACATTTGATGATCAAATTCAGAGTCTTCAAGATCTGGCTTTTAGTTCTATTGCAAGTGACAGGGTTTATTTATCATTATTGTGAGTTGTATTATTACTTCAAAATTGATTTTTAATGTATCATATTGTTATTTATAAATCATAGGTATGTATCCAATTGGTGAACCCCGCAAACAATCTATGGTCTCTATTTTATTTTCAATTTTCCTTTAGTATATCAATTTTAAATTATTATTGATATTTAGAATTTAATTACTGGAAATTAATTAAGAGATTATTCAAAGAGATAAAATATGAAGGGAATGTTTTTATTTAAATAATATATTTATATGAGTTTATATAATACTCATAATTAAAATTATTGCAGACAATTTACATTCTGAATAAAAGTCAAATTTTTTTAAATAAATTTTAGAAATAGATATATTATTAAAATCCATTTTAAAATAAATAGTATTTATTAGTAGGGGGATAATTAATGTTTATGGATCAAGAAAAAATACTTGTCTAATCTTGATAAGGAGAAAAGAGAGAAATAAATACTTAGCAAAACTATGCCACAATTCAAACAACATTCTTTACAATAAAATATTGAAGAAAATTATAGCAAAAATGACATGTCTATGACTGAATGGAGAAAAAAGAGAATAGAAAAATTGAAAATATTCATATATAAAGCTCAAAAGGAGTTAATGGAATTATTAAAAGAAGAATCTGAAGAAGAAGAAGAAGAAGAAGAAGAAATTTAGGTTTAACAAGAAATAGCCATGACTACTCAAACTGCTGAAGAAAAATATCTTCATAATCAACAAGATGAAACTTATCAATTCAACAATTCAAAGTGCATACAACTCATAATCTTGTTTTTGAGTTAACCATTAAATGGAATGGATTAAAGCCTTATCATTTGGATGTGCTTTTAGATACAGGTGCTGATATTTCCCTGGCAAAATATCACTCTATTCCTAGTGATCAATGGAAAATAGAGTTTCATAGATTAACATTCAACACAAAAATAGTAGTATCTCAGCTATCTGCTCATGTTCTTTTCTTACTAGGAGATTTTTTAGTGGTTCTTCCCTTTGGCCTTAAGGCCTTTTGCATTTGGGTCTGCACTTCAAGCCTTTAAAGATAAATGACTATTTTAGTGCCATGAATTTGATGACTATAGGGATGTCACTATTTAAAAGACTATGGCTAGTTCATGGTGCTTAACTTTGATGTATGCGGGCATGTCACCCTCCTTAGCAATTCCTTCAGCTTTCTTGTTTGATCCTTCTCAAAGGGGACCTACCCTTTAGGGTCTTGAGAAAGGTCCATTTTGCTCAGTGAGAGCCCCCATAAGGGTACTTGCCCTTTGGGGTCCTTTGGGTGGTCTTCGGGCTTCTATTCCTTTGGGCTTCATCGGGCTCCAATTCCTTTGGATAAAATGTCTGAAGGAATTCCTTCGGACATTTTGTTTGAAGGAATTATTTCATTGCCTTAGCCATTTTTGCTTTCGGTTGGCTTTCCATCAGGCTTTTCCTTTGGTTGGGCTAATTCCTTTAGACAAAAGTCTGAAGGAATTCCTTCAGACTTTTTATTTGAAGGAATTGCCTTAGCATTTTTGCCCACGAAAAATCTTTTCGAATGAATTCCTTTGCTCTATTTGGCCTTTGAAACGGTCCATTTTCTCCTTGCCTACCCTCTAAAAGGGTTGTTCAAGCCCAAAAATACCCTTCAAATTTTTTCAATGGTCCATTTTGGCTCCCAAGTGCCCTCTGCAAGGGCACTTGTCCTTCAGGGTTTTGAAAGACTCCTTTGAACTTTCCCAATTGAACCGTCCCTAAAAAATGCCTAAGTGTTGAGAGCTTGTTTCCTTCCTATAGAGTCCATAGAAATGAACCTACAGAGTCTGTAGAAACTAGTCCATATAAATGAGTCCATAGAATCCATCCTATAGAGTCCATAGTTTTCAACCTGCAAAGTCTGTAGAACTAAGTTCATAGAAACCTTCCTACAAAGTTTGTAGTTTTCTCTGAGTCTCTCGAGCCTTGAAAGAGTCTATAGAACTCATCCTATAGAGTCCATAGAAATCAACTTATGAAGTCTATAGAACTGAGTCCATATAACTTAGCCTGCAGAGTCCGTAGAAATCAACTTGTGAAGTCCGTAGAACTGAGTCCGTAGAAATGAGTCCATAGAACTTAGCCTATAGAGTCCATAGAAATGGGCTTGTAGAGTTCATAGTTTTCTCTAAATTTTTTGAACCTTGAAAGAGTTCATATAATCTAGCCTAAAAAGTCCATAGAAACATATCTGCAAAGTCTGTAGAACTGAGTCCATAGAACTTAGCCTGCAAAGTTCGTAGAAATCAACCTGCAAAGTCCATAGAATTGAGTCTATAGAACTTAGCCTATAGAGTCCATAAAAATGGGCCTGTAGATTTCATAGTTTTCTCTAAGTTTTTTGAACCTTGAAAGAGTTTGTAGAATCCAGCCTACGGAGTCTATAGAAACATATCTGTAGAGTCCGTAGAAATAAGCCTATAGAGTCCGTAGAAATGGGTCTATGGAGTCCGTAGAAATGTATCTGCAGAGTCCCTTAGCTGAAAAAGTTTGAAAAATAGAGAATTTGAAGGCTTAGAATAATTTTTGAGAAGGGAAGAGATAATTTTTGGCTTGTAGGACCAAAAATAGTTCATGTGTTGTCCCAAAAATGAGTGACAGACTTTGGGAACAACAGTTGGCTCTAGTTGGGGAACTTCCTTCAGTTGAAATTTTGAAGTAGTTGAGGGGAGTAGAGACTATAATCTCTAGTGCCTTTAAGTATTCCATTGGGATATGGAGTCGTACCAACCAAAAAAAAAAGGGACCAAAAATGAAAATGAAAATGAAAATCACAAAATAGAATTAAAGACTATACAAATATACATATGTACAGATGATCTTATCTAATAATTCAACATTTGAAGTGCTTCAGATGCTACCCATTGTGAGGTAGAGAAAAGGGTGTGCCATCTTGGTACTTCAACAGGAAACTATTTTCACCATTGAGCTCATAGATAGTGAATGGGCCTCTCCATAGGGAATCGAACTTCCCATGCATTCCCTTTGGTTCTCTTCTCTTGTCCCATAATAGAACTTGATCTCTAATTTGGAAATCTCAGATTTTTACTTTTTGGTTGAAGAGCTTCTTCACTAGACTTTGATGTGCAGTAATTTGGTCTACCACCAAAGTTCATTGCTCATCCAGCTCAGTCAAGCACATGATCCTTTTGTCAATGGAGCTTTCATATGTCTGATCTTTGACTACCTTTGCCAATTTTAGTGTTGGCAATTATAGGGTGATCGATATCTCTGCATTGAGACCATACAGAAGTTGGAAAGGTGACATACCTATCACCCTCTTGGGTGTAATTCTATCTACCCATAAAGCATCAACCAATGCTTTATGCCATGTAAGTTGGTTGTCATCCACTAGCTTCCTGATGATGGTCACCAGGTTTTTGTTGCTTCATTCAACTTGGCCATTCTTTTGTGGGAAATAGTCAGAAGAGTGGGAAAGGGTAATCCCATAGTAAAAATAGATCTGAGCGATCTCATGAGAAGAGAAACAGGTAGCATTATTTGTCATAATCTTGGTTGGGACCCCAAACTTGGAAATGATGTTCTCCTTGAGGAAATTGCACACTACTTCTGAAGTAGCATGCTTGGTTGGAATTGATTCCACCCATTTGGTGAAGTAATCTATGGTTGTGAGGACATAATCATGTCCAACACATGAAGATGGGTTTATAGCACCAATGAAATCAATTTTCCATTACTGAAATGGCTCTTCTATGACCACTGGCTTGAGATGTAAAGTAGCCAACTTGGGTCTTCCCACAAACTGTTGGCACAGTTCACATCTTCGTACCCATTTGTATGCATCTTGAAATAGGATAGGCCAGTAATACCTGGCTCATAGAATCTTATAGGTGCTCATAGGCATAGAAAATTTCCTCCATAGGCCAGATTGTGAAAGGGCCTCAAAAGTTGGTTCTACTACTCTTTATCCACACAGCAAAGGAACCTTCCATCAAGGCTCCTCTTGTGTAGGTCGTTGTCCTAGAGGACAAACTTGGTAGCTTTTAGTTTAATAGTTCTCCTTTCTTTATGAGATAGGTGGGCAAGACACTCAACATAAGTAAGGAAATGAGCAATACTTGAATACCACTCATTCGTGGTGGAGACAAAGAGGACCGTTGGCATGTCTTCTACTTCTTTTTCTTCATGCCCTACTTCTTCAGGTTTGTTATCTATAATTAGTTGACAGATGCCCTTTCCTGCACAAGCTTCATCAATTTGATAACTAGATCAAACTGCTAGATTTTAGAAATTTAATTACCCCTTTTGGTTCCAAACTCTTGCTAAGTTAGTATGGATTTGACTGTGGTATCAGGAACCAAGGCAGTAACACATGAGTTCAAGATGTAAAAATAGAAGTGCTTCACTACCTTGACCAATGCATAAGCATGCTTCTCCATGTTTGAATACTTTAGCTCATGAGCTTTGAGAGGGAAACTCATGAAGGATATGGGAGATTCTACACCTTCTTCATTCTACTAAACCAGAATGGTTGAAAGTGTGTGTTCAGAGGCATAACTATACATGATGAAATATTTGGTATAATCTGGATAAACTAGAATTGGGGCATGGGAAATGGCTGTCTTGATGTCTTGGAATGCCAATTTTCCTTCTTTAATCTAGTTGAAATTGGCCTTTCCCTTCATCATATTCATAATGTGGCGAGTCTTCTTAGCAAACTCGGGGATGAATCTTCACAAAAAGTTTACTTTTTTGAAGAAAGAGTGAACTGTAGTCTTACTTGTGGGTAGGGTAAGTTCCTGGATGGATTTGACTCTTTTTGAGTCAATCTTTATGCCTTCTCTAGATATAATGTGTCCAAGAAGCTTCCCTTCTGTCACTCCAAAGACAGACTTCTTAGGATTTAGAGAAATGCCATTCTGGTGGTAGCGTTCTGGCACTTGTTGCAAATGACATACATAATCAAGGTGATGCTTAGAAAAGATGGTCAAGTCATCAAGGTATACCATAATGAACTTACCCATTTCATCTTTGAAAGCAAGGTCCATTGCTCTCTGGAAAGTGGCACTAACATTTATCAGGCCAAAAGGCATTCTTCAATATGCAAAGGTGCCCCAAAGTGTGGTGAAGGCAGTCTTGTGCTGGTCTACTTCACCAACTTCAACTTGATTGTATCCTAAGAAGCCATCTAACATTGATAACATTTTTGAACTGGTCACTATCTAAATCACTTGGTCTATGATGGGCAGAGGATAGTTATCTTTTAAGGATGACTGATTCAAATTTCTAAAGTCCACACAAAGGTGAATTTCATCATTCTTTTTTCTCACACGTACTATGTTGGAAATCCATCTAGAATGATGGATTGGGAAAATTATCCTAGCATTCAGCATTTTCTATATTTCAGATAGAATAGTACCTAATATCTTCAGATTTTACTGCCTAGATTTTTGCTTGTAAGGTGTTAAATCATCCTTGAGAGGAATTTCATGGCAAATTTATTTAGGCCTGAGCGACTTCAAATCATCATAGGAGTATGCTAGGACATCTATGTACTGGCTGAGCAGAGCAATGAACTTGAACTTCTCTTCCTGAGTGCAGCACTTCCCAATGTTCACCATCTTGGGATTTTTCTTGGTACCCAAATTTATTTGATCAAACTCTTGAGAAGAGCTTGAATCTATTTGTTGTTATTTGACGAACCTGTCATGCTTGTCAAACAACTTATCAAGGGAAACCAATCCTTTGGGAATTTTATTCTCTTTAAGTTGCAATAATTCTTTACCTACATTTGAATTTGATTCAGGGGCTGGTTCAACTTCTGAGGCTCACCACCTTCGAAGTGAATCTATTCAAAGCTACCTTTTTATTCTAGGAAGGCAATGATTTGGTTGTCACCATTTAATACTTGCCAATGATTGGCATTGTCAAGCACACTTGGTTGAAATAATAGTTCTATAGTGTACTTATCTCCCTTAAAATTAGGGTGAGGAACTAAAAGAGTTGCTGAAATAGCCAAAGCATCAATTCGGTCATTGAATTCCCTAGGCACTGCAGAGATGCTGAAAGCATCAAAGTTTTTAATTTGATCCCAAACTAGATTACGATAATGATGCAATCTCTCATTTTTTGTTTGGTACAAGTTTCTCACCTAATAAACCACTAGTTTAGCATCTCTTTTAGCATGAAGGAGCTTGATGCCCTTGTCTTGAGTGGCCTTTAATCCAAGCAACAACGATTTGTATTTAGTAGTATTGTTAGTATTGTTGAACTGTAATTTGTATGATGAAGGAAAAATATCTCCTTGGGGAGATATCAACAAAATACCAGCTCTTAAACTGGTATAGGAATATTTACCATTAAATTTTAGCATCCATACATCATCAGACGCTAACCCTATCTTAGATTTTTCTTTGCTTAGAAGGGGGGATCCTTCTACGTTTGCACTACGCTCTATCCTGTCTTCTGTTGTTCCATTTGAACTAATTTTTACACCATCATTTTCAGAAGTTTCATCAATAGAAACATGAACATCCTCTATGGTCAATAAATAATTACCCATGCCTGAAGACTCGAAGAGAATTTGAGCTTTAGGTGCTGATGTTTTAGTGACCACATATTTTGCTTCCTTCTCAAAGAGCAATCTTAGCATAACACCTTTAACCAGGATCCTTGCTTCAGATAGGTCCATGCTTAACTTACCACCAACATCCTTGTAGAAATTTCTCCCAAGAAGGATGTTGTATGAGGCTAGGACATTGGCCACTAGGACTGTCATCTTGATTCTCTTGTCTGAGAATGTTGTGAATGCAAATTAGGCATCTTTGATTTGTCCCAGTAGTGGCACTTGTTTGTTCTCCATGGAGAAACATCTCCCAAATGTCTTGGTCAGTGTGAGACCAAGAAATTTTGCCACTTTGGCAAGCATGACATTGTCTGATGTACCTAAGTCTATGATGCAATTATTCAGCTAATATCTATTTATCAGCAGGGAGACATAGAATGGTTCAGTCTTTCTAAGAGCAGCAAGAGTAATGACAAGGTTATTCCAGGTGGATGTGGGAGTCACCTTTGGAATAGCTAGTCATGTAGGGATGGTTCTATTTTTCACACATTCCACTAACTTATCCAACTGCTCAGGGTTGGATTGTAGGAATTCAATTTCAGACATTTGGATCTTAGTTTTCTTAATATGATCAATTATGTCAAATATCTAAAATGAATTATGAAGAGGGGAAGGTAGTTCATCCTTATAGTTTTTAGGAGGGGGAGGATTGATTCGTGGAATTGAAGTTCAAGGTGAAGGCAAGTTTGGAGCACTTATTTTTTTAGCAATCACTGGGTCCTTAGACTAGAAAAGTAGAGAAGTTTCTCATTTGGCAATAGAAATTACAGGTTGAGCTTGCTCCTCTATTTTTCTTTATCAGCTTGCTGGGCTAAATGGTTCTTAGACTGAGTGAAAATAGTGTATGATCCCTCAACTGCTTTACCTTCACTTCTAAGTTCATCTTGGTAATTCAGAAAACCAATGTTTGAGTCACCAGCTAATTATTATTCTCTTTTTGTGAAGAGATTAGCATCATCTTCTTGATTTAATTTAGGCTAGAAGGATAAATCTGATTCTACTTCAATATATCTAACTATTGAATTGGTTGGAGGTGCTTCAATGGCCAATTTTCCCTGAGTGGGAGGAAGATGATTTGGCTGCCCTTGATTTTTGGCAGCATTGCTTTGGTATGCCTTATTAGGAAATGTCCTCCTTGGTATATCTCTGTACGAAGGGGAAAATGGCATCCCTTGCACCATTTTCTTTTTGAGAGCAAGAAACTCATTTTGTAGCTTTTGTACCATTGGATCAGTGGTGCCTGTAGGTGAGTATTTTGAAAATGAAGAGGATTTACCTCTGTTAGGATATCTCCTTATCTTTCCTACCAAGATAAAGTCATCTTCCACCTTAGTGTCCAAATCTTGAGTAGCATCAAGGTCTATGTGGCCAGCACGTCTCAGTAGAAAACTCACTTTAGGCAGCTGTGAGCTGATGAAGAAACATTTTAAGTTCTCAAGTGTAGGCTGAGCAATGTTGAGAATCTGATTACTCAGCTTGTCAAACTAGGCAATGAAATACCTCATGGGTTCATGGGGTTCTTTCTTCATCTATGTGATCTGGGCCAGTAGGGCATGTGCATCTTCTATAGGCTTGAACCTTACTTTGAACTTAGCCTTGAGGGTGTTCCAGTCAGTCACAGTCTGGGCCTACAGGTGGTAGAACTAGTCTGAAGTGGCACCTTGCAATGTTTCCACAAATAGTCAACTACTACGTCCTCATATTCCATGCCTATCACACCACAGGCTATGCTAAAGGCTGTAATGTGTTTATCAAGGTGAACTCTCCCATCACCAAATAATTTGGAATAATTCTTCCTTGAACTACATGGAAGCTCATGTAGGGGTGGAGTTAAATTAAGTGGGCCAAAAGAGTTACCCCAGGGGCCTTGTACTGCCATGATTGGATTATGGAAAGCAGGGATAACAAATCTAGGTAGAGTATGTATAGGCAAAGCTCTGCTAATAGTAGAAAAAGTAACTCTACCTTATATTGGTGACCTGGTATGGGTAGGAGGAACACTCCTAGATCATTGAACTTAAAGTTGTGGAGGAAATAAATCAAAATTTCCTTGCTGCACCAACTCAAAATTTGGGTCAACAACACCTTGAACTCTCTAGCTTCTTATATAATGTGGAGTTTCCATATTATATAATAAAAATAGAAAAGAACTGGTCCTGCTTCCATTTGAAGCTTGAGGCTTCAAACTACTTGTCTTTCCCAGCGGAGTCACCAAAAAATTGTTTTGCGAAGCTGGGAGGAAAAATTAACAATGGGAAAGCACTAGAGCTGCTCGTTCTTCCATAGTAGAGTCAATGGAGATGAAATAATACTACAACTAAACGTTCTTCCCTAGTGGAGTCACCAAAAAAATGTTGGGTGAATATTTTGTCACCAGCTAATTGATGATAAAAATAAGTCTGATCAACCATAGCAAGGGAGATTGGTCGACTAAGTGTGCAGGTTTACCACATCAAAAGGGGATAAATCTCTCCTCTCATCAAGGGGAGGTTCCCTATAAGTATGAAAGGGCTATATACTATATATATGTAGAAAATAACACTCAGGGGTAGGTGAACACCATCCATCTCTCTTATTTTAGAGATGATGCTCACAAATAAAGGAGAAATCCTGGTGAAGACACTGAAGGCACTTCTCTTCTTTTAGAAGTGGTCTTACAACAAACAGTAGGAGTTCTTTTAGGTAGTGACAAATAACTGGTAACAAAGGGGTGTAGTAACCAATAGAATGAAGTGTAGCACAAAGTCTCCACCTCAACTACCCAAGAGTGAAATACGAAAGACAATGAGGGTACAAAATCATCCCAAGGTCTTTTACATAAAAATAGAAAAAAGACAAACACACTAAAGGCAATTATAGATAGCACAAAGTCTTCCCACAGTTGGCTCCAAGACACCTTCCTAATTATTTCCACTAGTTCTACTTATTTCATTCAATGGACAAGAACACATTTAGAAGATAGACATAATAAAAATCTCTTAAATGACACAAGCCATGACAGTAAAAAGTCTGAAAGTAACTTACTTTCTCATTCAAACAAAGAAATATGATCAACAATCTGAGCTCAAAGTCTCAGTATTCACCTTTCAATTTTGATAGAGTTTTGCTTCTTTTAATCAAAAATATCTCCCTTATGAAAAGAAGAGATTTACAAGATATAGTAGCCAAGAAAGGCTTGGCACTTTATTCCATGGAGCAACCCATGTTGCATTCAATGCTTTGAATACGTATTCAGTTTTGTCAAAGGACCATGCTGGAATAGGGTGGCTGCCTTAACTATGGCATGTCAATTTATCTCAAATGTCTTCTCCTGGGTTTGGGTCATCTGGTCTATCTCCTGATGTCTGTGTAGTTGTCCACTTTGCCTTTACTCCAAGGGAGAAAAATACACCATGCCTTCAATGTTTTCAAGTCAAAATATCTACTTGGTGGACTGTTCCACCTATTGGAATAAATTCTACATAGATATTTTGTCCTTTCCCTCTTTTTGCTATGATTCGAGCTCTCGGGCTATCTTTCTTCAGCTGGTCACTGAGATCATTTTAACTTTTATCTTTTTCTAGCTTTGTCTCTTCTTGGTTTTGAGCTCTTGGGGCTAAATTCCTAGCTTTGTTGGCTCTTCACGCTCTTCTCTCAACAATTCTTCCCTTTGGCCTTAAAGCCTTTTGCATCTGGGTCCATGCTTCAAGCCTTCAAAGCTCAATGGCTATTTCATTGCCATGAATTTGATGACTATAGGGACGTCACTATTTGAAAGCCAACGGCTAGTTCATGGTGCTTAACTTTGACATCTATGGGCCTATCACCCTCCTTGGCAATTCCTTTATCTTTCTTGTTTGATCCTTCTCAAAGGGGACCTGCCCTTTGGGGTCTTGAGAAAGGTCCATTTTTCTCGGTGAGAGCCCCCTACAAGGGTACTTGCCCTTCGAGGTCCTTTGGGTGGTCTTTGGACTTCTATTCCTTCAGGCTTCATCGGGCTCCAATTCCTTCAAACAAAATGTCTGAAGGAATTATTCCATTACCTTAGCCATTTTTGCTTTCAGTCAGCTTTTCATTGGGCTTTTCCTTTGGTCAGGCTAATTCCTTCGAACAAAAGTCCAAAGGAATTCCTTCAAACTTTTTATTTGAAGGAATTGCCTTAGCATTTTTTCCATGAAAAATCTTTTTGAAGGAATTCCTTTGCTCCATTTGGCCATTGAAATAGTCCATTTGCTCCTCACCTGCCCTCTGAAAGGGTTGTTCAAGCCCAAAACTACCCTTCAAATTTTTGCAATGGTCCATTTTGGCTCCCAAGTGCCCTTTGCAAGGGCACTTGTCCTTTGGGCTTTTGAAATAATTCTTTGAACTTCTCGATTGAATCAACCTTGAAAAATTCTTGAGTGTTGAAATCTTGTTTCCTTCCTGCAGATTCTGTAGAAATGAACCTGTAGAATCCATAGAAATGAGTCCGTAGAATCCATCCTACAGAGTCTGTAGTTTTCAACCTATGAAGTCCATAGAACTGAGTTCGTAGAAACCTTCTTACAGAGTCCATAGTTTTATCTAAGTCTCTTGAGCCTTGAAAGAGTCTGTAACACTCATCCTTTAGAGTCCATAGAAATCAACCTGTGAAGTCCGTAGAACTTAGCCTGCACAATCTGCAGAAATCAACCTACGAAGTCCATAGAACTGAGTCTGTAGAAATGAGTCCATATAACTTAGCCTATAGAGTCCGTAGAAATGGGCCTATAGAGTTCATATTTTTCTCTAAGTTTTTCGAACCTTGAAAGACTCCGTAGAATCCAACCTGTGGAGTCTGTAGAAACATATCTGCGAAGTCCATAGAACTTAGCCTGTAGAGCCTGTTGAAATCAACCTATGAAGTTTGTAGAACTGAGTCCATAGAAATGATTCCATAGAAATGGTCCTATAGAGTTCTTCATTTTCTCTAAGTTTTTTGAACCTTGAAAGAGTCCGTAGAATCTAGCCTGTGGAGTTCGTAGAAACATATCTACAAAGTCTATAGAAATAAGCTTGCAAAGTCCATAGAAATGGGTCTGTGGAGTCTGTAGAAACATATCTACAAAGTCCCTTAGCTGAAAAAGTTTGAAAAATAGAGAATTTGAAGGCTCAGAACAATTTTTGAGAAGGGAAGAGAGAATTTTTGGCTTGTAGGACCAAAAATAGTTCATGTGTTGTCCCAAAAATGAGTGACAGACTTTGGGAACAACAGTAATAATATATCACCTATCACAGAAGTAAGAGAAGAATTTCATACTTCTCTTTGGAAATCTTCTAGGACAATATACTCTCAGCTTTAGCATGAAATTACTAGACTCACCAAAGAATCCTATGATGCTTCACTAGAATTTTATAATATTCATGTGGCATATACTTCTCAGTTTTAGGAACCAAATGGTAGAAGATGGGAATTTATGACTCTGAATTATAGTGATGATGATGATATTATAATTGACAGGATGATTCAAGAAAAATTATGTTTTAAGTTTATTTATTACCATGGATTTGAATTTTTAGTTTAATGGTATAGGTTTTGGACATCATTCAATCCTAATACTAAAAACTTTTGGTCTTCAATAGATTTTCCTAAACACCTCAAAGAATTTTTGGATTGTATCATGCCTACAAATCCTTTAGATGATCTATCAGTTAATATTGTCCCAAATCAAGTTATAAATATCTTCATTACTCTCAGAATTCCTTTCAGAGTTAAGTTTGAACTTTTATCTATATAAAACCATCAATTTGATGTCAGGATTAAATCATATGTGCAAGCCATTGATGCATTATGTAAGATTCATAATTACAGATCAAGCTCAATTTCCACCTCCATCTCTAGGCCAGCTCCTCAGGATATCTCCTGCATTATACATATATCTAGATGTTAATTCTGATCCAGGATTTGATAATGATCCATGTTCACATATTAGTCCAAGTTCATTCTAATAAATAAAATCTTAGTCTGTATTTTCCATATTCCCTATTAATATATTTCAATAATTCTTGTGTCTCAAATATCTGGTTAGTCTAGTTATTACTTTATGGTATTTTCCATTTTTTTTTGTGATGATAGTGAAGGGAATGGTATTTTGAAGACATGGATTATCATATTTATACACCTATATAGTAGTGAGAATACCCAGTATGATGGATTCCTCTAACCAGATAGCTTCTAGTAATCCAGGTAATTATGAAATCATAAAATTCTTTGAAATATCATTGGGATATTTATTTAGTGTTAATCAAGCTCATATTGAATTAGAATAAATAAATCCCAATCCTGAATGAAAAATCCCTGATCTCAAGGATGAAGTTTATGATAAACTCTTTGTACTTCATTTTGTTGCCAAAACAAACATTAAGATTTTGGAGAATGTTTTGAAAGTTAAGAAAAATGATGAGTATAAATACCATTTATAGTTTTTGTCAGATCTATAAATTATAAAACTCAAAAGTCAAGAGAAATAGAAATTTTTGCATATTGGTGTTATGTCTAGTGGTATTTATCCATTTTTTGTAGAGGTTTAAATGTTAGTCCACTAGCTTGTGCCCTTGATAATAATCATATCATTTTCATCTTGCCTTCAAGATGCCATCCAAACTAGTCTTCATGATGGTTAGTATACTTTGTTTATTATCCAAGTTATCCAGTTACCATCCACGAAGAAAATAATTTCAATAAGGTTTTGAAAATATTCTTGAAAACCAATGGTATGGATATGATAGAAGTTTCTTGTCTATTGGATATCAAATACAAGGTCATGCATAGGCTTACCAATACTCTTCACCCTATTGTTAATCATGGTCCATCACATGAAAAAAGCATGGTGTGCAAAGCTAATGAGAATAATCAAATTGATCATGTCAAATCTATATCATCGTTTGATCTAAATATTCCATAGAAATGGATTGTTGATACATAATTTATTCAAAATCCAGGAAAGTAATTATTATTTACTTCATCTATCAAGGATCTCCTTAAAAAATCAATCATCAGATTTAATTGGCCTAGCTCTAGTATACAAACTCATAAGGTTCCAAATTCTAATCATATATGTTATCACAAAAATAGAGTTTATGATCCTCAAATAGACTCTATTTTCTACCTAGATTGTTAAATAATAAAATATCAATCACAGAACAAGATCAACATGGTTTCTAGAAAAACTTGAAAAATTGATCAGGAAGCTTTGATCTTTCTCCAAATAATTAAACAACTATTATCTGATCCAAGATTAGTTCATATGGAATAAATTTCATCCAAAGAACATATATGTAAAAATCCATTAGAATATGAGTCAAATACTAAAAAAGTATTTCCAAGGTTATCTGATTTTAATCATTATATTCTAGATGGAAAGCACAGATCTTAGATGATATATCTGATACATACATATAAGAATTTAGACCAAACATCTAAAGTTAAGATGCTGAAATGGAATAATTTAGCTACAAAGTGTCTGAATAATAGAATCAATGAGATTCAATAGTCTATTGATCAAACCTATAATATGCTCAAGTCTATTAACTTATATCAGAAAGGTCAAGTTACTCATGTATTGCATCAACTTGAAGATAGTTCAAAGGCTACAACATCTACTATTAATTAAAAGTTTTAAATAAAAATTTCAAAAGTAAAATCAAAAGCTAATGAGATTAAGAATTCTAAAGACAAGATCATGAAAAGATAGAATCAGATAGATACAAAATTTAATGCCATTGGAACAGAATTTCATTTTCAAGTTACAAAATATGATGATATCTAGTATGCTAGCCATACTATATTAGATACCCAGAAAATCCATACAAAAGATGTAAAAACCCTTGTATCTTAAACAAATTATCTATCCAAATAAATTATTAACCAATCTTATTTTGTAAATATAATTCCTAATATTTTATCTAAAGTTGAGTCCTTTCAACCTTCTGGAAAAGAACCTCAACACCCATTTGAAGAATTAAAAAAAAATTGAATCCTCTCATGAAACCTTTAAACATAATCTAGTAACCTATTCCCAAGTCCAATAACTACATATATCCCTCCATTTATTATTTTTGGAATAGTCTTTTTGAAAATGATACACAAGCAATCATTAATCTATCATCTTCACCTGTTAATTCTCTAACCAATGATTTAATATTTGAGTTTGTTGGAACATTGGACAATGATAGAGAGATGAATAAACAAAAATTCATAAAAGCTCAGTTGTGTGATATAAGTCATCTAGAAGAATATATCTGCTATATGGAATAGTTATTTTATGGTATTGGTGAACCCAATTATATTGCTTATAAATTCAAATATATTGAGTCTTTTCCTACCTAATTTTCATAAAATTATAATTAGACGATAGGTAATTATTTGTCTTATATGTCATTTTCAATGATTAATGAGAATATCATAGGTGTACATATGAAATTGTGTGTAGAAAGAAAAGCTCAAAAAGAAACTCTAAAATTTCATAAGCATATAGGTGTCAAAATTTGTGATTGGCAAGATGATAAATTTGGTTGTCAAGATTCTCATACTTATCATAAGTATAAGTATAGGACATGTAAAAAAAACTTTTGATTGCCATTGTTCTTTTTCCCTTGGGAAGAAACTCTATAATTCTCAAAATAAGTACCAATATAAGAAAAAGTTTCTCAAAAGAAGATCATGGCCAAGAAAAGTGCTTAGAAAAAGAAAGCATGGTTTATAAAAGAACCCTGTTAAGTGATTCATATGTCAAGGTGATCATTATGCCAATAAGTGTCCTAATAGAAAAAGGGAAGTTAAAAAGGTGAATTTTCTAAATTCTTATAATATCGATGAAGATGAATATGTTCTAATTTATAAATGAGAAGATCATTATGATTTTGAAATTCTAGTTGAATAATTTTTAGAGTCTGAAGAAGAATTTGAAGCTAACATTGCATTAAATCATTGTTCTTTTGAATCAAAAGGGTCTTCTGATTATGAATCAAAAATTGGATTTCAGATTCAAATGGTAAGAGTTCTCATACCTGATGTAATAACATTATCTCAACAATTATATTAGATAAAATAAAGGTATTATTGTCAATCAGACTCACACCCTTGTGAAGGTAGTTTCAGGCCTTCACAATCTACTAAAACATGGAAACAATCCAAGGCTATGGGTGGCCTAATCAATGAATTGAATCTCTAGATTCTAAGGGCTAGTTCCCTTTGGTGTATCAATTAGGATCTCTACTCTACACTACAAACTACTAGGAAAATGGAAGAAAGAAAATTAAAGAAAAAATTCTATCTAATAATGGTGATACACCTAAATTTTGGTTCATCCACTCAATTTGAGCTCCTAAAAAACATTTATTAGACAAGAAAAAGACTAAACTTTCAATTCCAATTGACTCCTATGCATCTATATTTCATGAAAAGGTTCTATCTGGTGATCAAAGCTTGAGGGAAATGAGGGAATGGGCATAATTCAAGGCACTAACTAGCCACTTACATCCACTATAAATTATCCCAAAAGGCATCAAACATAGAACATGACCTACATAATCTGATTAACTAGTTACTAGGTAAGAATCAGGACTTGATAAGGAAGAAAATCATATCACATATGTAAATCATAGACATAAATACACTATACTAACATCTTGGAGTCTGGAAATAGTCCTTCTATTTATCTAAAAAGGTTACAAAACTCAAATTTTGGTAGAGTTTGATCTTTCCAAGAGAGGGATCTCCAAAATGACTAAAAAACCCAACTTATATAGAAAAAGCATACAAATGACATGATATTGGCACTAAAAATAGAAGAAGAGATCAACTCCCACATCACTCCAAGTCTAACTCCAGATATGCTAAGATAACCAAGCCTTCAAATAATATTTTTTTGTATTATGCCTTGCATGAAAAGCTCCTTGGCATTGAAAAGGATGGTGAGCCCTTTTCATAATCATTAATTATAATAAAGATTAAATTATTAAAAATTCATCAAATATGCATGGATCTTTGGTAATTCAATTCTCTCCATGCATGATGTTATGCCAATCTTCAAAGAGAAAACTCCACTTGAAGCTAAGTTGGAAGTGTTTGAAAAGGCTTTGATTAACAAGATAAACAAGAGTGCATGCATGAAATTCTATGTTAAACTCTCCTTGAACAACCATCTAACGTTAAACTCTGCGAGCCCTTCATGAACTTGAGTCTCTCTTTTTGAACTAAGAGAGTTGTGCTTGAAGGTAGTTGCATGTCTTTTTCAAGTCTAAATAATTTGATTATTGCATTAAAAACTCGGTGTGCTCCTTATTGTAGTCTAATTTTTCTTGGACCACTTTGCATGCTCTAAATGTGAGTTGTAGATCACATCATCAGAGTCAAAAGGAAAAGTCCTCATTGTCTTTTACTGATTGGTTGTTGAAATCTCACTAGATGAATGTGCTTATGCCACTTGTCCTCGACTAATTGGTCCTTCATATTTGCACTAGGTAACTTTATATTTCTTTTACCCCTATTTGTTTTGGCCAATTACAATGGGATTTTTGTTTGGGATCTTTGTAATTTCCTCCTCCTTTTGGAAAAAATTCCATGGAAACTTCCCAAACATATTTTCCTCAGACTTTTATTATGAACCTTTCCTTCTTTCATTTCCTTCAGACAAATTATCTAAAGGAATTGTTTCTATTTATTTCTTTTAGAACCTTTCCTCTCGTTCATTTCCTTCAGACAAAAAGTTCAAGGGAATTCATGTCCTTAGAACCTTTTCAAATTTCCCTTTAGGATTTTTGAAAATGAACTCTTTGAAGGGAAAGTACCCTTCAGAGTTTTGAAATGTGACCTTCAATTTTTTTGAAAAGTCCTTTTCTTTAGACAATTTGTCCTTGTTTATTTCTTTCAGCTTGAATAATTCCTTTGAGTTTTTTACAAAAGAAAATTCCTTTGAAAAAAAATTCTAAAGGAATTCATGATATGTACTTTTGTGAATCACCCTTCAAAAAATTTGGAATGATCGTTTTGAAATGGTCTATCAGCCAAGGAAAGGCCCTTCAAACTTTTTGATTGTCACTTTCTCAAAATAAATGACCCTTCAAAAAAGTTAAGTGACCCTTCAAATTTTTTGCAGTGATCCTTTCTTCAAAAAAATTGCCTCACCCTTTTGAAAATACCCCTTCAAAAAAATTGGAATGGTCCTTTTGTCTTTGAAAATTCCTTTTTCTGAAGGGCATATACCCTTCGACTTTCTTGCAATGGACTTTCCCAAAGGAAAAGAGCCCTCCAAAAAAATTGAAATGGACCTCTCCTTGGAAATGCCTTTCAGATTTCTGTAATAGACCCTTTAGACTTTTTGAAATGGTCCTCTTTCTCTAGAAAAGACCCTTTTGAAAAAATTACAAAGGTCCTATTACCCTTCAAAAAATGTGTAATGGTCCTTCAGAAGAACTAGAATGGTCCACTTTCCCTTCAAAATAGTTATAAGGGACTTTTCTAAAGGAAAATAACCCTTCAAAAAAGTTGTTAGAGACCTTTTTGAAAGGAAGGAGACCTTCGGCTTTTTTTTTTTTGGTAAGTGCACCCTCTCAAAAAGAAAGAACCTTCAAATTTTTTTAATTACCCTTTTTGAAAAGTGAAAATTTCCCTTGATTTTGAATATTCCCTTCAGGATTTATGAAAATGCCCTTCAAACTTTCTGCTTGGACAATTCTCTCGAAAGAAAGTGACCATTTGGACTTGAACAATTCCTTCAGACTTTTTTTGAAATGGACCATTTAAGGACCCAAAGAAACCTGCATGATGCTTTTCTAAAAAAATAATCTGAAATCCAAAGTGAATTCTCAAAAAGGCATGTTAATCATGCATTATTTCAAGAACTTTTTAGGACCAATAACTAACTCACAAGACGGACTGGCATGATATGTAAAGTTTTGAATGGTAGAGGTGACATTTTGACTTTTAGGGTCAAAATTATCAATATTTTGGCAACTCAACTTGGAAGCATGCCTATTATACTTGAGAAATCAGACCATATACATGATATTTGAGCTCATAAAACAATGGAAAATCTCCTCCATGAGTGTAATTACAACCTTTGATCTAAAATAAGACAACTTTCATCCTTCAAAATAAGAATGGAAACACACAAAACCAGAAAACTAACTAAATAAAGTAAATGTGCAAACAAAGAACTTATTTGGGACAAAATAGAACTAAACTAATGTGCTTGAATAGTACTTGGAGGAAAACTAACTATGTACAAGGAGTCAATCTCTTCAATAGTAATGTTTCAGATGTATCCCATTGACTGGGATTGAAAGTTCTTCACCATCCATCTTTGTAAGTTGGAAGGCATTATGGGATTTGTAGTTGGAGATTGTGTATGGGCCACTCCAAAGGGAATCAAAATTTGTGTCTTCCTAGTTTATCTCTAACCTCATCCCACTTAAGGACCATATCTCCTTCTTTAAAACTTCATGAAGAAGATCTTTTATAAAAAAATCTCTTCACTTATGCTTGATGAATTTGCATGACTAGCATGGACTGATTTTGTATCTCTTCCAACTCCATAAGCTTAGCATACCTGATCTCTATAAGTTAATTCTCTAACAATTCAAGCTAATGCATTAGTTCTAAAGCAAAAAACTCAAGAGAAATGGGTAACCTCACTTCCTTACCATGTACCAGCTTGTAAGGAGAGTTGGCTATTGAAATTTTGTAGGTGATCCTATCAACCCATAGATATTACTTCAACTTGAGATGCTATGACCTTTGATTTTATTCAATAGTCCTTCTTATGATCTTTAATAGGTTCTTATTCATAGATTCAGTAAGTCCATTGCCTTGTGGATAATAGTTTGATGAAGTGCTAAGATAAATTCCATGTTGAACAAACCATTAACTAATCCTAGTTCCCAAAAAAGTCATTTCATTATCATAAATAATAGTTGAAGGAAATCCAAATCTAGTAAACAAACCTTCATATAAATCTAGAACATTGGTTTCATTTGCTTCTTTCAATGCCACTACTTCTGTCCAATATGTGAAGTGATATGTAGCAGTTAGAATCCATTTATGTCCTAAAATTGAAGGAGGATTTATTAGACCAATTAAATCTAATTCCCATTGGACAAAGGGTTGATCCACCATAATTGGTTGAAGAGGTTAGGCTACAAGTTTCACTTTTCCTACAAACATAACGCAATGTTTGTACTTCTTTACCCATGCATGGCAATCACCAAATATACTAGGCCAATAGTACCCACCTATCATGATCTTAAGGGATGTAGTTCTTGCAAAAAAATTCCCTCCACCATGTCTAACATGGAATTCTTCAATCAATCTCTGAGTTTGGTTTGGCTCTATACACCTTAGCAACATTCCATTGATATCTTTCTTGAACAAAACACTATCAATAAGCAAAAATAGAATTGACTGCAACCTAAAATATCTTCTTTTTGAATCACTTAGATGAGAGAGATAATTACCATCTTGGAGATATCTCACCAAGCGATGAAACTAGATGGAAGGTGAGGTATGACTAGCTACAACCTCTTCATCATTTGACACCAAAACAGCCTCATTAGTCTCTTGCAAGTCTTGAGCTAGATGCTCACAAAGTCCTTTGCCTCTAATCAGCTTTTTGATCTTAATTTTTACGTCATACTCCATTACCTTGGTTATCCAACCAGCTCTTTTCTCATTTATATCTTTTTTTAAAAGGAACTCCTTGATGCTTGGATAGGGAACCATTAGGTGTATTTTATTATTATACAACAAGTATCTAAACTTTTTAAGAGACCTTATAACTGAAAGTACATATTTTTCAACAAAATTATACCTTGTTTCATACACTTCCAAGACTTGAATAAAAAAGGCTATCGGCTGCTCCAAAGCCTCATGATTTTGTTGCTTAAGAATGCCTAAAATGGTGTCCATGTTAGCATATGTATACAAAATGAAATCTTTTATGAAACCTAGATTTATAAGTTTAGGAGCACTAGCTATGGATTTATTAATATCTTCAAAACTTTTAACTCCTTCTTTGCACTAGTTGAAGCTCTAATTTTTATTTAGCATGGTTGCAAGTGGCTTAGCTAAAAAGGAAAAATCTGAAATATATCTCCTTATGAAGTTTATTTTCCCAAAGAAGCTTTGCATAGCCTTCTTGTGCTTAGGCAAAGAAAGTACAAAAATGGAATCAATCTTTTCAGAATCTATACTTAAACCATACTATGAAACCACATGGCCAAGAATCTTACCTTCATAAATCAAACAGACACACTTTTTGGGATTTAGAGATACCCCAAATTGCCTACACCTTTTGAACACTTACTTGAGATGAACCATCTGATCACTTGCACTCTTTGAAAACATGGTTATATCATCCAAATAAATAGGTACAAACTTATTAATAAGGCCTTGAAATACCATATATATGGCTCTCTAGAAGGTTTCTCTAGTATTAGATAAATTGAATGGCATCTTTATGTATGAAAATATCCCCCACTTGGTTGTGAAGGTTGTCTTAGATTGGTCCACTTCCTTGACCAAGATCAGATTATAGCCACTATACCCATCCAACAAAGAAAACATTTCTAAACCTACAACCATCTGTAAAATCTATTCTATTGATGGAAATAGAGAATGATCTTTAAGTAAAACCCTGTTCAAATCATGAAAGCCAACACACAATCTAATCACATCATTATTCTTCCATATCAGAACAAGATTTGCCACCCAAGTTGAGTGTTTGATTGGAAATATAATAGCTGACTCTATGAGCTTGTGAAGTTTAGCTCTCATCAAAGACTCAAGCTTAAGATTAATGGGCCTTTGTTTTTGTCTCATTGGTTTAGTTTCAACGTCTAATTCAATGGTGTGTTGAGCTAAACTTCGGTCAAATCCCTTGAGATCATAATATTTCCAAGCAAATACATCAGCAAAAATTGTGCATAACTCAATAAAAGTTTTTTTTATGAAGGAGTGCATACTTTACCCAACTTCAAAAACTTACCAATTGTAATCTCTACATTGGCATAGTGCTCTTATTTTGTTGACAAGGATGATTTATCCTTCCTTAACTTATCACCAACACTAAAAATGTTCTCAAGTATAACCAATCCTTTGGGCAACTTATTTGTTTTTAGTTGTACAACCTGATCACCATACTCCTGTAAATACTTTGATTGGTTTTTTGAAAAAAAACTCAACCTCCTCTTGCAAGAATATCACAATTTGATTGTCACCTTTAAATACCTATCAATTCTCATGATTATCTCAAACAAAAGGCCTTACAAATGCCTTTATATGTGACTAAGTTTTATCACTCTTTATATCAGGTAGAATGCTAAATTGTGACCCAATGGTAGCTAACATATCTGCATATTTATTATTGCCTCTTGGTATTTTCTGAATGTTAAAAGCTTGAAAATATTCAAGTAAGTTACATATTATATGCTTATAATATTTAAGAAATAAATTTTTACATACATTTAAACCTCTTACTTGGTGAACTATAAGTTTACTATCACCAAAAACTTGTAAGGAATTGACTTTCATCTTCCTAACCCACTGCAAACTATGAACTAGTGCTTCATACTTAGCAACATTGTTTGAAGAACCAAACTAAAATTTAATAGAAGAGAAATACCTTTTCCTTGTTGGAGAAACTAACATCATTCTAGCTCTAGTTCCATGTTTATTCCTTGATCCATTAAAGTATAATTACCATAAACCTTCACTAGATTCATCATCCTTAACCATGGCTACAATTGGTACATCACTCTCATGAAGGCAATACACACCAAATAATTTTTAAATTATCTTATAAGGATCATGCTCATGTAAAGTGGAATCCCACTCATCAAGAAACAAATCTATAACTCCATCCAAAAGTGATCCATTTTCTACTCCACTAGTTTCTAGTACATCATCTAAGATGATACAGTTAGTGTTCACAACACTTGGCATATATGGCTCCATATAGAAATGTGTAATAGGTTCAAAATAAATGATTTCCTTGGTACCATACCTAGTTATAAACAATAAATAATTCCAATTAGCTGAAAAATATCCCCCAATCTTTGAGGTGAAGTCCCTTGAAAGGCATATAAAAAAGTAAGGAGGCAAGTCTACCACAACAACATCATGTTGAATAGTAACATTGGGATAAGCATATAATGTCAATTTCAGATATATGATGATGCCTACCATATTTTTTTGTGACCCATTCAATTTCAATACCCCCTTAGTTTTTGACTCATAAATAAGGTCAAGCTTGTCTACAATCTATTTAGGCATGATTGTACTACTAGCTCCACTATCCACCATATAGTTATGAACTAAAGTATCACCTACTATCAAAGAAATGTATAAAAGAGGAGTTTTATTTATTTTTACCTCAGTTATGTCCACCTTTTCCAACTTAGTTGGCTGATCTGAATTAGCTAAGACAACACCTTCTTTCTCAACCAATTTTGGAGACAATTTGAGAGTTGAAAGATCCTGGATGAGCATATATTTTTGTCTTGGGATGGAAAGAGAATCCAACATGATAATGATAATATTATACTTATTCATCTAATCCAATATATTTAAATAAGGTCCATCAATCTTTGGTTGTACTTTCTAAAGAATTGGCTGCTCATGAACTAGAGGTATTTAATGAACTTTACTAAACTCTATATTCTAATTTTTTGAAGTTGTAGGGGTAGCAAGTTATTCTTTTGTACTCATAGAAATAACATTAGGAGTACTTGAAGCATTTTTCACCTCTTGAGCCTCATCAATAGCTCTTATTTTAGCTCTAGTTATAGCTACAATTTGACCACTTGTATTATTAGTTTTGACACCCTGAGTAAAAGCAACATGATCATCCACTTGCCAATTTACATTAATGGCATCAGGCTACCCTTGAACTTGTTGAGTTTCTCCATGTGATGCCAAACTTGTATCTTAGTATTGACCTCCTTGAAAATAAAAATCTTCCTATGTCATTTGTGGCATAGTGATATTTTGTGATACCAAGGCTTGGTTTTGAGCATCATTGAGATTTGAGAACTGCCAACCTAAATCCTACATCAAGTTGTTTTGAGGTGGGGTGGGAACAATAGTATTCAAAGTGGAAAGAGCATTAGGATCAAGGGTAACATAAGACTTAGCTGGAGTTATGGTTTCTTACATTTGATAAGGTGGTCTATTCTCTCTAAAACCTTGATAAGGAGGCCTTTGATCTTTGAAAGGTTAATAGATGGTCTAATTTTATTGTTGATAAGGCATATTAGCCTAATATTTTTGTCTCTTGAGTTTCACTATTTCATTCCCAAAGGATTGTAACAAGCTTTTTAACTCTCCTATCTAAATAGCTTGACTAGTAGGAGTTGTAATTTGAGCTTGAGGTGATGGAATAGGAGCTAAGGATGGAATTTGAAGAATTTGAGAAACTTGAGGGGTTGGTATAGAATTTAATTCTAGGAATATAGGAATTAGAGGTCTTGGAGAAAGCTTACCAGCTTGTATCAAATTATTCTCTTCCCTTATTGCAACCTCATAAGCATATACCACAGTAGTACCACCCATTGACTATATCATCACATTAATGTCAGAGTTAAGGGATTCTAAATAATAAAAAAAAATTATATTTAGGAGATGGCCTAATAAACATAGGTATCCTAGTCCATATCTTTTGGAATCTGAGATTAAAAGCAGACATGAACTCATGAGGAACTCTATTTATGGCAGTTAATTATTCAACCAAAGAGAGGTGATCAGATTTATCTTTTATTTGACTAAGGCTGCACCCATTCATCCCAGGTAGAAATGGAGTTTAATGGGAGCTTTCTATACCACTACAACACTTTTTATTTGAAATAAGTAGCAAGCAATCTAATAGAAACATTATCCTCAACAACATTATGGACTAAATAGAGATTAGCTACATCTTGGATATGCTCAATAGGGGTTGTTTGATTTTCTCCTAAGAATAATGGGATAATTTTGAGAGAAGACATAATAATTTCATTAAACTAGGCTAGATTCAATGGGCTACCTCTATTGAATGGAATAAACACCTGGTTTCTAATGGCGATTTGAATAATGGGGATTGTAGTGCCTAAAATAATAGGATAACTAGGAGACAAATATTTCTTGAGGATATGGATTTTCCCTCATAAACCTTGATCTCTTATATGATATAAATTGAAAAAGAATGCCTTTACTTACTAACCTTGTGGTAACCTTTGGCATGAAATAATTATTTGAATGATGCTATGAACTTTGCAACTAGATGTTGGTGATGATGAATATCTTCTTTTACTATAAAACTTCTTCAGATATGAAAAGAATTTATTTGATGTCCCACCAGGCATGCTAAAAACTATTGTCAATTAGTCTCATACCCTTGTAAAGGTAGTTTTAGACCTTCACAATTTGTTGAAACATGAAAACAATCCTACGCTATGGGTGGCCTAATCAATGGATTGAATCTCTAGATTCTAAGGACTAGCTCCCTTTAGTGTATCAATTAGGATCTCTACTCTATGAAACAAACTACTGGGAAAAGGGAAGAAATAAAATTTAAGGGAAAATTATATCTAATGATGGTGATACACTTGAATTTTAGTTCATCCACTCAATTTGAGATTCTAAAAAACATTGATTAGACAAGGAAAAGACTAAACTTTCAATTCTAATTGACTCCTGTGCATTAGCATTTCATGAAAAGATTCTATCTAGTGATGAAATATTTATTAAAATGAGGGAATAGGCCTAATTATTAGCACTAACTAGCCACTTACATCTACTATAACTTCAACCAAAAGACATTAAACATAGAATATAACCTGCATAATCTGATCAACTAGTAACTAGGTAAGAATTAGGATTTGCTAAGGAATAAAATTCTATCACATATGTAAATCACTGACATAAATACACTATACCAGCATCTTGGAATATGAAAATAATCCTTCCATTTATCTAAAATGGTTACAAAACTCAAATTTTGGTAGAATATGATCTTGCCAAGAGAGGGATCTTCAAAATAGCTAAAAAAACCAACTTATATAGAAAAAACATATAAAAACCAAGAGATTGGCACTAAAAGTAGAAGAGGAGATCAACTCCCACATCACCCCAAGTCTGACTCTATCTATGCCAAGATAACCAAGCCTTAAAATAATATCTTTTTGTCTTATGCCTTGCATAAAAATCTCCTTAGCATTGAAAAGGATGGTGAGCCCATTTCATAATCATTACTTAAAATAAAGATTAATTTTTTTAAAATTCATCAAACGCACATGGATCTTTGGTAATTTAATTCTCTCCATGCATGATGCTATGCCAATATTCAAAGAGAAAACTCCACTTAAAGCTAAGTTGGAAGTGTTTGAAAAGGCTTTGATTAACAAGATAAACAAGAGTGCATGTATGAAATTCTAAGTTAAGCTCTCCTTAAATATCCATCCAATGTTAAACTCTTTGAGCCCTTCATGCATTTGAGTCTCCCTTTTGGAACTGAGAGAGACATGCTTGAAGGTAGCTGCATGTCTTTTTCAAGTCTAAATAATTTGATTATTTCATTAAAAACTTGGTGTGATCCTTACTACAGTCTAATCTTGCTTGGGCCACTTCGCATGCTCTAAATGTGAGTTGTAGATCACGGCATCAGAATCAAAAGGAGAAGTCCTCATTTTCTTCTATTGATTGGCTATTGAAATCCCACTAGATGAATGTGCTTATGTCACTTGTCCTTGATGAATTTGTCCTTCATATTTTCACTGGGTAACTTTATATTTCCTTTACCCTTCTTTGTTTTGGCCAATTACTATGAGATTTTTGTTCGATATTTTTGTAATGTCCTCCTTTCAAAAAAAATCCTGCAGACACTTCCCAAACTTATTTTCCTTAGAATTTTCTTATGAACCTTTCCTTCTTTCATTTCCTTCTGACAAATTTTATGAAGGAATTGTTTCTATTTATTTCTTTCAGAACATTTCCTCTCATTTATTTCTTTCAGACAAAAAGTTTGAAGGAATTCATGTCCTCAAAAACTTTGCAAATTTCCCTTCGAGCTTTTTGAAAATGAACTCTCCGAAGGGAAAGTACCCTTCAAAGTTTTGAAATGTGCCCTTTGGACTTTTTTAAAAGTCCTTTTCTTTGAACAATTTGTCCCTGTCTATTTCTTGTAGACTATTTGTCGGAGACTTTTCTTTCATCTTGAATAATTCCTTCAGGTTTTTTACAAAGGACAATTCCTTCAAATAAAAAGTCTAAAATAATTCATGATATGGACTTTTGTAAATTACCCTTCAAAAAATTTGGATTGGTACTTTTGAAATGGTCTCTTGACCGAGGAAAGGCCCTTCGAACTTTTTTTTGTCACTTTCTCGAAAGAAATGACCCTTCAAAAAAGTTAAGTGATCCTTCAACCTTTTTGCAATGGTCCTTTCTTTGAAAAAATTGCCTCACCCTTTTGAAAATGTCCCTTCAAAAAAATTGGAATGGTCCTTTTGTCTTTCAAATTGCCTTTTTCTGAAGGGCATATACCCTTCAGCTTTCTTGCAATGGACTTTCCCAAAGGAAAAGAGCCCTTCAGAAAAATTGAAATGGACCTCTCCCTGGAAGTGCCTTTTCAATTTCTGTAATAGACCCTTTGAACTTTTTAAAATGGTCCTCTTGCTCTAGAAAATACCCCTTCAAAAAAAATTCAAATGTCCTATTACCCTTCAGATAATGTATAATGGTCCTTCAGAAGAATTGTAATGGTCCACTTGTCCTTTAGAAAAGTTGTAAGGGACTTTTCCAAACCTTTGGAAAAGTTGTAAGATACGTTTAAGATATTTGAAATTGAATTTTTTGAAGGAAAATAATCCTTTGAAAATGTTGTTAGAGACCTTTTTGAAATGAAGGAGCCCTTCGGTTTTTTTTTTTTGTAAGTATACCGTCTCAAAAAGAAAGAACCTTCAAATTTTTGTAATTGCCCTTTTTGAAAAGTGAAAAGTGCCCTTGATTTTGAAGATGCCCTTCAAGATTTATGAAAATGCCCTTTGGACTTTCTACTTGGGAAATTATCCCAAAATAAAGTGACCATTTGGACTTGAACAATTCCTTTGAACTTTTTCTAAAATGGACCATTTAAGGACCCAAAGAAACCTCCATGATGTTTTTCTAAAAAAATCCTCTGAAAGCCAAAGTGAATGCCTCAAAAATGCCTGTTAATCATGCATTATTTCAAGGACTTTTCAGGACCAATAACTAACTCATAAGACAGACCGGCATGATATGCAAAGTTTTAAATGGTAGAGGTGACAATTTGACCTACAGGGTCAAAATTGTCAATAGGTATGAAGAAACTCCAATTTATATAATTGATGTTATATATGTTCTTGTAAAAAAAATACAAGAATGTGAGCAATAATATTTGTCTAAGATTGCTAAGGAGAAAAGAGAGAGATAAATACTTATCAAAAGTATGCCATAATTCAAACAACTTTCTTTACAACAAAATATTGAAGAAAGTTATAGAAAAAATGACATGTCTAGGACTGAATGGAGAAAAAGGAGAATTGAAAAATTGAAGTTATTCCTAGAAAAAGCTTAAAAGGAATTAATGGAAATTAGAATAAGCTAAAGAATAAGATGATAAAATTTAGTTTGAACAAGAAATAGCCATGACTATTCAAACTATTGAAGAAAAATATCTTCATAATCAGCAAGATGAAACTTCTCACATTCAGCAAGTTAAAGTGCATACAACTCATAGTCTTATTTTTGAGTTAACCATTAAATGGAATGGATTTAATCCTTATCAGTTAGATTTTCTTCTAGATATAGGTGTTGATATTTCCTTGGAAAGATATCACTCTAGTCTTAGTGATCAATGGAAGGCAGACTTTCATAGATTAACATTCAACACAAAAATAGTAGTACCTCAATTATCTACTCATGTTCCTTTCTTACTAGGAGATCAAATATATTGTTTCTCTATGATCCAACATGAAATTATAGAATATTATATGATTATTGGTTCTAATAATTTAGATGATGTTTACCCTATTTCCTTTTTTCATGAAATAATTATGATTGGAAATAATATTGATCTTGTCAAGGAAAATTAGTATGTTTGTAGAATTCCATTGTAAGAGAAAACTAGAAAGCCTATATATAATGCCTAGAACCATAAAAGTATCATTTTGTGTAGTTCATAAATTGACAACATTATTATGAAAATCAAAAAGGATTTTTGTTTAGAAAATCCTTTAGCATTATGGCATAGAAAGATTCATATTTACAGACTTAAATTGAAAATAATAAAGGATAAAGTTGGGAAAGAGGTTAAACCCAAATTTAAATCTCATCATTTAGGTAATGTCTCTTTCCCTAAGACAAGAATATTTTGAAATAAATTTCTTAGTCAAAATAAATGTGTATTACTAAATAATCTAACAGTCCTTTGGGTTTTGAAGCATTTTATGTCAATAAAAAGGCTAAACAAATAAGAGGGAAGAAAAGGTTAGTTGTGAATTACATTCCTCTTTAAAAATATGTGATTCTAGTAAAATATCCAATTCCTTCCAAGGATGAAATTTTACAAATGATTCATGGAAGCTATACAACAAATTTGATCTTAAATCAAGATTTTTGCAAATCCAAGTTGTAGAAGAAGATCGGTATAAAACTGCTTTCATTACTCTATTTAGTTAATATGAATGGAATGTACTTCCATTTGGTTTAAAAACTTCTCCCAACATATTTCAAAATATGATGAATCAAATCTTTGCTTGATACTCTCAATTTATTATTATATATATAGATGACATCTTGGTATTCTCAAAATTACCAAAGGAACATATTGATCATCTAAAACAATATTATTAGATTGTTTATGACAATGGATTGGTTCTTTCTACTAAAAATATTATTACTTTCAAAGATGAAATTGATTTATTTGGTGTTAAGATAACCTCTGGAGAAGTTGTAGTTCAAAACCATGTTCTTAAAGATATCAATAAATTCCCTGTTGAAATCAGAGATACAAAGACACTTCAAATATTTCTAGGTTGTGTCAATTATATTTTAGGTTAGTTTTATAACATTGCTCCAGATAAATAGTTTTTGAATAAAAGGCTCTCTAAAAATCCTCCAGAATGGAATGATATTATGACTATTGCAGTTAAAAAAATCAATGAAATTTGTCAGAATTTATCTCCTCTTAGTCTTCCAAGTAATGGATTAAAGATTATAGAAATTGATGCATATGATCATTTTTGGGGTGAAATATTGAAATAAAATTTATATAATGGTACAGAAAATCCTTTTAGGTTTGCCTTTGGTGCTTTTAATAAATCTTAATTGAATTATCATTCTACTCACATATAACTACTTGCAGCTATTAAGGCTATACATTCATTTATGTTCCTTGTTAAATCTGAAAAAATTGTCATAAGATCAGATTTGAAGAATTTTATGAGTTTTCTTGAAAATCTAGATAATCAAAAAAAGGTGGTAATATAAGATTAATAAGGTGGGCATCATTTCTTTTAGATTTTGGTTTTTTAGTAGAACATATTTTTAGTAAAAATAACTATCTTACTGATTTCATATCTAGAGAAAAGAATCAAGGTAATAATATATCACTTGTCACATAAGCAAGAGAATAATTTCATACTTCTCTTTGGCTAACATTCGGGACAATATACTCTTAGCTTCAGCATGAAATTACCAGACTCACTAGAGAATCCTATGATGCTTCACTAGAATTTAATAATACTCATGTGGTATATACTTCTCAATTTTAGGAATCAGATGGCAGAAGATGGGCATCTATGATTGTGAATTATATTGATAATGATGATATTATAGTTGACATGACGATTCAATAAAAATTATATTTGAAGTTTATTTATTGCCATGGATTTGAATTTTTCATTTAATGGTCTAGGTTTTGGCCATCATTCAATCCTGGTACTAAAAATTTTTGGTCTTCAATAGATTTTCGTAAACACCTCAAAGAATTTCTAAATTATATTATGCTTACAAAGCCTTCAAATGATCCAGCAGTCAATATTGTCCTAGATCAATTTAGAAATATCTTCATTGCTCTCAAAATTCCTTTTAGAGTTAAGTTTGAAATTTTCTCTATACATGTGATGCTAGGTTTAGATCACATGTGTAACCCATTATTGCATTATGGAGAATACTCAAAATTACATATCAAACTCAATTTCCACCTATAGCTCTAGGCTAGTTCATCAGGTTACCTTTTGCATTATACATCTATCCAATGTTAATTATGATCCAAGATCTAATGATGATTATTCTCCTCAAGGGGAATATGATTTTTCTAATGATGACTGATAATATGCAAGACCACTGATAGGGTCTATCTATAAGCATAAATGTGGGCATGATAACCCTCTTTTCTTCTTTATAGACCTTACCACATTATCAAATGTATTATGCTATCAAGTATGTTGATATATTCTTGCTATGATATCAGCCTTGTTGACATTAGAATAATTCAATGTTGGTGCGTAGTGGACCCATAACCCACTATCAAAAGCATCATATAAAGAAAGAGTGTCTATATATATCACTCTTTGTCTCGAGTGGGGAATATTGATACACTGGGAAGTGATAGGTATGGTGGAGGTGGCTTTATTTAATCAATGCTTCTATTGTTCATCAACTTTATGTCCTTTTCACCTAGTTGGATGGGGTTATCATCTAATTTTACATGCTACCTAGGTTACTTAGGAAAAATCAGTATAATCCCTCTTGAAATTGTATAAATAGAAGGCCAAAGATCATTCTTAGATTATTGAGTCTTAGATTTAGTCAATGATCTACGAATGAGCCTTGGCCGTCTATTTATAGAATTTTGAGAGGGCTTATACCGAATATTCCTAAGTAACCTAAGTAGTAGGTAAAAGTGGATGGTAACCCCATCCAAATAGGTGAAAAGGACATAGAGTCAATGAATAGCAGAAGCATTGATTAAAGCAATCCACCTCTACCATACCTATCACTTCTCAGTGTGTCAAGATTCATCACTCAAGACAAAGAGTGATACAAATAGAGACTCTTAATTTATATGATGCTTTTGATAGTGGGTTATGGGTCCACTATGCACCAACTTATAATTATTCTTATATTGACATGCTTGACATTATAGTAGGAATCTATCAAAATACTTGACAATATAGTACATTTGATAATGTGGTAAGGTCCACAAAGAAGAAAAGAGGGTTATGATGCCCACATTCATGTTGATAAATAGACCCTATCAGTGGTCTTGTATATTATCAGTCATCATTACCAAACTCATATTCCCCTTAAGGATAATAATCATTATCAAATCTTAGATCAAAATTAACATCTGGATAGATATATAATGCAGAAGGTATCCTAGTGAGATGGCCTAGAGCTATAGGTGGAAATTGAGCTTGATGTGTAATTATGAATCTTATCCATAATGCAACAATGGGTTACACATGTGATCTAAGTTTGGCATCAAATTGATGGTTTTGTACAAATAAAAGTTTAAACTTAAATCTGAAAGGATTTCTGAGAGCAATGAAGATATTTCTAACTTGATATGGGACAATATTAACTATTAGATCATCTAAAGGCTTTGTATGCATGATACAATCCAAAAATCCTTTGAGGAGTTCATGAAAATCTATTGAAGACCAAAAATTTTTAGTACCAGGATTGAATGATGGCCAAAACCTAGACCATTAAATGAAAAATTCAAATCCATGGTGATAAATAGAATTTAAATATATTTTTCTTGAATCATCATGTCAAATATAATATCATCATTGTCACTATAATTCAGATTCATAGATGCCCATCTTCTACCATCTGATTCTTGAAACTAAGAAGTATATGCCACATGCGTATTATTCAATTCTAGTGAAGCATCATAGGATTCTTTAGTGAGTCTATTAATTTCATGCTAAAGCTAAGAACATATTGTCCTAGAATATTACCAGAGAGAAGTATGAAATTCTTCTCTTACTTCTATGACAAGTGATATATTATTACCTTGATTATTTTCTCTGGATATGAAATCAACAAGATAGTTCTTTTTATTAAAAATATGTTCTATAGGAAAACCAAAATCTAAAAGAAATGATGCTCACCTTATTAATCTAATATTACCACCTTTTTTCTAATTATCCATATTTTCAATAAAACTCATAAAATTCTTCAAATTTGATCTTATGAAAAAAAAAATAGATCTAATAAAGATCATAAATGAATGTACAGCTTTAATAGCTGCAAGTAGTTCTTTGTGAGTACAATGATAATTCAATTGAGCTTTCTTAAAATCACTAGAGGTAGATCTACAAGGTTGTTATGTACCATCAGATAATTTTTCTTTCAATACTATACCCCAAAATTGATTAGATGCATCAGTTTCTATAATCTTTAATCTATTATGTGGAAGACTAAGAGGAGGCAAATTTTGATAATTTTATTTGATTATTTTAACTAAAATAGTCATTTGATCATTCCATTCTAGAAGATTTTTAGAGATCCTTTCATTTAGCAATAGTCTATCTTGATCAATGTTATAATAATAACCTGCAATATAATTGACACAACCTATAAATCTCTGAAGTGCCCTTTTATCTCTAATTTCATCAATAAATTTACTAATATCTTTAAGAACATGTTATTTAACTACAACTTCTCCAAAGGTTATCTTAACTCCAAGGAAATCAATTTCATCTTTGAAAGTAATCATTTTTTTAGCAGAAAGAACCAATCTGTTGTCATAAACAATCTGATAAAATTGTTTTAGATGATCAATATGTTCCTTTGGTGATTTTGAGAATACCAAGATTTTCATCAATATATGTAATAATAAACTAAGATTATGGAGCAAAGATTTGATTCATCATATTTTGAAATATGTTAGGAGCAGTTTTTAAACCAAATGGGTGTACATTCCATTCATATTCACTAAATGGAGTAATGAAAGCAGTTTTATACATGTCTTCTTCTGTAACTTGGATTTGCCAAAATTCTAATTTAAGATAAAATTTACTATAGATCTTAAAGTAATGAATCCTTTGTAAAATTTTATCCTTGGAAGGAATTGGATGTTATACTAGAATCACATATTTGTTAAGAGGAATGTATTTCACAACTAACCTTTTCTTCCCTCTTATCTGTTCAGCATTTTTATTGACATAAAATACTTCAAAACTCCAAAGAATGTTAGACTCTCTGATAAAACTCATTTATTTTAACTGAGAAATTTCTACAAAACATTCTTGTCTTAGGGAAGGAGACATACCTAAATGATGATCTTTAAATTTGGGTTCAACCTCTTTCCCAGCTTTATCCTTAATCACTTTCATTTCAACTATGCAAGGATGAATCTTTCTATGCCATAATGCTAAAGGATTTTTTGAACAACAATCCTTTTTTTATTTTCATAATAATTTTTTTATCTTTTGAACTACACAAACTGAATCTTTTATAGATCCAAGCATTATCTATAAGCTTTTTAGTTTTCTCTTATAATGAAATTCTACAAACATATTGCTCTTTCTTGACAAGATCAATATTATTTCTAAGAAGAATTCTTTCATGAAAAATGGAAATAGGATAAACAGTAGCTAAATTATCAAAACCAATCATCATATCATATTCTAAAATTTCATGTTGGACCATAAAGAAATAATATATCTAATCTCCTAGTAAGAAAGGAACATGAGCATATAACTGAGATACTACTATTTTTCTGTTGAATGTTAATCTATGAAAGTCTGCTTTCCATTAATCACTAGGAATAGAGTGATATCTTCCTAAGGAAATATCATCACCTGTATATAGAATCACATCTAACTCATAAGGCTTGAATCTATTCTATTTAATGGTTAACTCACAAACAAGATTATGAGTTGTATGCACTTTAACTTGTTGAATGTGAAAAGTTTCATCTTGTTGATTATGAAGATAATTTTCTTTAGCAGTTTGAGTAGTCATGGCTATTTTTTATTCAAATTGAATTTCATCAACTTCTTCTGCTTCAGCTTCTTCCTTTAATAATTCCATTAATTCATTTTGATCTTTATCTAGAAATTATTTCAATTTCTCAATTCTCCTTTTTCTCCATTCAGTCCTAGACATGCCATTTTTTATGTAACTTTTTTCAATATTTTATTGTAAAGATGTTTGAATTGTGGCACAGTTTTTCTAAGTATTTCTTGCTCTCTTTTCTCCTTAGCAAGCTTAGACAAGTATTCTTGCTCACATCTTTGTATTTGTTGTCCAAGAGCAGATCTAGCACTAATTAAATAAACTAGAGTTTTTCATACCTTTGCTTTAAATGATATAACTATTGAGATAATGTTATTGCATCAGGTATGGGAACTCTTACCATGTGAATCTAAAATCCAATTTCTGATTCATAATCAGAAGGCTCTTATGATTCAAAAGAATAATGATTTAATGCAATGTTAGCTTCAAATTCTTCTTTAGACTCTAAATAAAATTTCAATTGGTATGTTAGAATCATAATGATCTTTTGATTCAAAAATCAAAGCATATTCATATTCATTGATTTTATAAGAATTCAAAAAATTCACCTTTTTAACTTCTTTTTTTCTATTGGGAAACTTATAGGCATAATGATCACCTTGACATATGAAACACTTAATAGGTTTCTTTTGTAAACCATGCTTTCTTTTTATAAACACTTTTCTTGGCCATGATCTTCTTTTGGGAAACTTCTTATTATACTGGTACTTATTTTGAGAATTATAGAGTTTCCTCCTAGGGGAAAAAGAATAATGGCAATCAGAAGATTTTTTGTGTGTCCTATACTTATACTTGTGAGAAGTATGAGAATCTTGATAGCCAAATTTATCATCTTGCCAATCACACAATTTAACACATATCTACTTATGTAATTTTAGATTTTCTTTCTTAGCTTTTCTTTCTACACACAATTTCATATGTACACCTCTAATATTCTAATTAATCCTTACAAATGACATAAAATACAAATCATTTCCTATAGTTTCTTTATACTTTAGTGAAAATTAGGTAGGAAAAGACTTAAGACATCTAACTTTATAAGCAATAGTATTGGGTTCACTAGTACCATAGAATAAATATTCCATATAGCATATATATTATTTTAGATGACGCATATCACACAAGTGAGCTTTCATGAATTTATGTTTATTCATCTCTCTATCATTGTCCAAATTTTTGACAAACTTATATATTAAAGCATTGGCCAGAGCATTAACAGGTAAAGATGATAGATTAATGATTGTTTATCTATCATTTTCAAAAAGACTATCCCACCAAGTTTTAATAATACCAATGAATCCATTTGCTATACTTTCAGCAATATCTCTTGGATTTTTTTTATAATTAGTATTATGAAGGTTTGCCCAAGCAATCATTGCTTAAATCATTTATAACCTCTTAGCTAGAGATTCACATTGAAATTTTCATAAGAAAGGTTAGAGATTCAAAGTTATCATTTTCCATTCTAATGGAGTTATAGATGACCCTTCATGTGGTGTAAATATGGACTCAAATTCATTAATATCAATTTTAGTCATCCCAACTCTAAAAATTGGATCTGTAGTAGACAGAATGTCAGGAAGGCTTTTGGATTTTGGTATATGGAAGGATCTATGTAGTTGTTAGACATGGGACCATATTACTAGACTATTTTTATGGGTTTCATGAGAGGATTTAGGTTTTTCAAATTCTTCAAATGGGTGTTGAGTTTATTTTATAGAAGGTTGAAAGGACTCAACATTAGACAAAATATCTGGAATTCTATTTACAAAAGAAGATTGGTTAACAATTTCTCTGGATAGACTATTTGTTTGGGATACAAGGGGTTTAAAATATTTTTCATGACTTTTCTAGGTATCTAATATAGTATGGCTAGCAGACTGGATATCATCATATTTTGGAACTTTCAAATGAAATTCTATTCCAATGGCATTAACTCTTGTATCTATCTGACTCGGTCTTTTCATGATCTTGTCTTTAGAATTCTTAATCTCGTCATCTTTTGATTCTAATTTTAAAATTTTTGTTTCAAACTTTTAACTAACAGTAGATGTTGTAGCCTCTAAACTATCTTCAAGTTGATGCAATGCTTAAATAACTTGACCTTTCTGATATAAGTCAATAGATTTGAGCTTATTATAGGCTTGATCAATAGACTATTGAATCTCACTAATTCTATTATTCAGACACTTTGTCGCTAAATTATTCCAATTTAGCATCTTAATTTTATGTGTCTGGTCTAAATTTTTATCTATCTATCTCAAATATCATATAATTCTAATATTTAGGATCTATTTAATAATGGAAAGCAAAGAACATATGAACTATATTTCACAGACTAGACAAACAAACCTAGAGGACTGACTGACTCTAAGACTTGATGATCTAAGAATGAGCCTTGGCCTTTTATTTATATAATTTCAAGATGTCTTGTACTAAATCTTCCTAAGTAACCTAGGTAGTAGGTAAAATTGGATGACAACCCCATCAGACTAACTGAAATGGACATAAAGTTGATGAATAGTAGAAGCATTGATTAAAACAATCCACCTCCACCATACCTATCACTTCTTAGTGTGTTGTGATTTCTCACTTGAGACAAGGAGTGATAAAGATAGATACTCTTGCTTTATATGATACTTTCGATAATGGGTTATGGGTCCACTATGCATAAACTTAGAATTATTCTTATGTTGACATTTCTGACATCATAGCAAGAATCTATCAACATACCTGATAGCATAGTACCTTT